>PVJO010020674.1:0-31545 GCA_004026905.1 Hystrix cristata
ACAGAATCAATGAATGATGGTAAGGATGTGGGGAAAAGAGAACCCTTCTACATTGTCGAGGGAGTGTGAACTAGTACAACTACTATAGAAATCAGCAGAGATTCCCCAAAACACTGAAAACAAAAATTCCCTTTAACGCAGCTATTCCTCTTCTGAATACCTTCTCAAGAGAGTTAAAGTTGTTTAAGTTGTCATATTACAGTGATACATGCATACCCATGTTTATAGCAGTACAATCCACAATAGCTAAAATAGCAGTACAATTCACAATAGCTTATGAAAGCAACCTATATATCCCTTAATAGAGGAATGAATAAAAAACATGGGGTATAAATACCCAATAACTACTTAGCCAAAAGAAGGACAAATTAGTGTCATTCTAAGACACTAAAATCCACTAAAATGGATAGATCTTGAGACTGTAATTCTAAGTGAAGTAAGTCAACACAGAAGGTTAAATATTGCTTGGTTTCTCTTTTATGAGAAACCCAAAGTATAAATAATATAATGAGCAAAATAAAAGAGAGATGGTAGGAAACAGAGTGGTAGACCTTTTGGACATAGGAAGGGAAACTGGGAAGGAATGGTGGGGTAGGGATGGGGACATAAAAACAAGTAAGATGCAGTATGTCTATGTGCCATTTCCTCAAGACGAATGTAATAAATACTATGTGTTGTAGAAACATAGCAGCAATAGAAAAGAAATATACTACCTAGTCTTCATCACTGCTTTGTGTCACAGAGCTGTTGAGCCCTTTGGAAACCCACGAGCAATCAGGGTACTAGGAGCATCTTGTATTCTGCCGGGTCTTTTACCTGGTTCCTGACACAGAGACCCTAATCCCACGGAATGTCCAATGAGATCAGAGAATCTTTCCTCCTCATGAGGCAACTCTTTGTGGGTTCCCAGATGGTGTAGTCACAAGGTAGAGCAAGCCATGATTAGAATTTGGAGTTTTCATCTCACCCTAACCTTTGGGAAGGGAAGAGGGGCTGGAACTTGAGTTAACACACGATCCTGTCTGTGGGATGAAGCCAATATAGAAATCCCTTAATTTAAATGGTGAGACACCTAGCTTGTGTCAGAGAATTCATCCGTGTGAGAAAATTCCCACACATCTGGTCACGGAAGCATTTGGTGTTGAGAGCAGAGTGGGAGGAAAGACTGTTTTTTCCTTAAACACACAGAAATAGTTTGATGACCCTCACTCTAACTAACTTTACCATTTTCTACAATTATGAACGTAGGCACATCACAGTAGTATTAATAGCACCTGCGATTTTATCACTAATGGAAATCACAGATATTTTAATATCACAGCATAATTGTAGCAGATATGGTGAAATAACATTTATACTCTTCACTACTTTGCAATTATGGTAGCTATTAGGCCTGTTGCCGGATCTTGTTATTTGATGTGTTAAAAAGATGCACATATATTACTATTACACAGTTTTAAAATTTTTGTAACTGTATTGCAGTATAATTAGCTTCCTTTGTAATCCTGTCAATTTTATTTTATGCATTTAAAAAAATTTTTTTTTCTGGGAATTCCATGAGCTGACTGCCGAAAGGGTCCGCTGCACAGACAATAAGTACGAATGCCTCCTAGCCTGGCTTCCTGGCATCGCACCTGGAAAGGTGCTGACCGTGGTGCTTCTCCACTTGCTCAGGCCCCAGGGTAAGAGATAAGAGAGGAACAGAATCTGAAATAGCATCAACAACTGGCTATTTCAATTGAGATGGGAAAACAAGTTTCCTTCTCCTTAAATCAGTGTTAGTACCGCGAACTCATTGTCCCTTGCAGCATCCCGGGCAGTCATCAGGAATATGATTTTACAGATGAATAGACTGTTCACCCTGTTGCCTCTTGGCCTTCAGTCATTTCTGGGCCTCACGAGTTGCAGCTGTAACAGGTGAAAGACCAGACTAGATGTTTGTATTTCACTGTAAGAGGCAACAGGTTCCTTAACTGATTCTTTTTCTCTACTTCTCCATAACTGAGAGTAACAAAAAAGCACATACAGATGTGCGACACGCACCAATGGAGGCAGATGTGAGAGCCTGTGAGCAGGTTTCTTCCACCACGTTGTGTCTGCATTGGTGATGTCCAAGCATGGGCAGAGCTCACTGAAACTCTGAGCCAAAATAAACCTCCCCTCCTTTCAGTCATAGATTTTGGGTATTTTGTCCCAGTGACAGAAAGTGACTGCTACATGGCCTGCCCTGGCTCACACAATCACTCTTGACTTAAAGACAATTCTCTGCATCCTGTGAGAACTTGACAAAGGCAGCTTCACATAGATCTGCAGCAGCTAAAATCCTAAAGAGACCTCCCAGTGGCAAGTGCTAGAGCCCAGTTCCTACACGGCCCATAGCCCACCTTGTTCCTCTCCAACCTCGCTCTTCACGCTGATGGTCTTGAAGCTCTGGCAACTTCCAGTTGTCCTCTCTTCCCCAGACCCTCATACACATTCTTCCTAATGTCTCAACCATTTCCCTTCCGTTCCTCTATCTTGCTCCAACTCATCCCTCAGTAGTGGCTTAAATGCACCTTCACTGTGATGCTTTAGCTGACCACTCCTGGTCACTATTTGCCCCCAGAGTACCCTGTGCCAAAACACCCTGCAACGTCACTGAAGATCCTTGCTCTGTCAGCAACATGAGTCAAGGGTTGGCTCCATCTCCTCAGGCCCCAGGAGAGTCAAAACAATTCCTGCCAGTTCAACCTGAGCTGTAACTTCCAAAACAGTATAGCCAGAAAAGATACCCTGGGCGTTCACCTTCCAGGGCTGTATCCTATTCTCAAGGAGGCTAAGAAGGACCATGCACTTCTCCTGAATTTTAACAGGATAAGAACTTTCAGCCCAACCTTCTCTGATTAGGTGGGGAGACAAACTGGAGAGAACAGTCCACCATCCTGCTCCCAAGCCCATCTGTCACCCTTGCCAAGTTTTGGGAATGGGGCACACTTTTGTTCTTGGCACATATGTCGGCATCTCTTGGTCTCCCTTTGTCTCCCCTTTCCTCCTGCAATACTTATTCCTCCATGTTCCCCACCCTGTGCAGCCATTTTTGGCTGTTTGTATCTTCCCTCCTGTTCTTCCATGAGGAGAATCCTGTTTCGAAGACTGATGCTTTGCCAGGGCTGCTTGGCACTGACCTGCTTCTCCCTGAGACGCCTGCCAGACCAGCTCAGGCACCAAGGCGAGCACCACCATCCATCCCTGCATTTTCTCACATGCATCAGATGTCAGGAGCTCTCCTGGCCTGAAGCATCCAAAGTAGAATTGTGCTGTGACTTTCACTTAGCAGGTTGGCCTTCTGCTGCTACATGCCAGCAGCCCTGCCCCAGCACTTCTAGGGGGCCCAGAGGCCCCAGGGCCAGCAGGACGGGTGAAAGGAATGCTGGCAGCAAGGTGCCAGAGCTGGCAAGTGAGAGTGAGGGAAGGAAGGAGCTCGTCAAGAAAGTGGAGAGGAGCCTGGACAGAGAGGAGCAGGAGGCATCGCCCAGAGGGGATTTCTAGTGGGAGACAGAACATAAGGAAAAAATGAAGAAGAAAGGGCATGAGGAGGGCTCTCTGAAACTGTGTCCCTTTGTGTGGAAGATATCTGCAGGAATTCATAGTGAGAATCCGTTCCATTGCTTCTTAATGTCTGCTCGGGGATTTCTCGAGGTAGGCATTATTAATTCTAAAATGTTTAAAGAGGCAAACAGATAAAGTATTTATTTTTGACTCTCCAGCACAGAGCCCAGCGTCAAAGTACAAAGTAGGCTTTGTCTAGCAACGTGCTGCAGGAAAAAGTGAAGACATTAGTGGATTCAGCACGTCTGGTTCCAAGTCTTGTTCTTTTAGCATTATATTTTCTTCCGTTTCTCTCCACAGGAAACACATACACACACTGAGGAAAGACCAGGGTAGTTAAGTGAACAAATGTGACTTTTTCTTTCCCATATGTTCTGCATCCTGCTGGCAGGGACGCCAGTGCTGGGCGGAAGAGCCTCCTCCTGGGTTCTCTTGAGACAGCTGCAGTGCAGCTCAGCGTGTGTGGTGGCTGCTGCCTCCAGAAGCTTCTTGAAAGACCCCAAATGGCCCTTTGTCATTGCTAAGCTATGGTAGGTGGGCGGTGGCGGCAAGCAATCAGCATCACTTAGGACTCAATAGTGCTCTGAAAACAGAGAAAGAGACACATGGAAGGAGATGGTTGCTGCTGCTGCACACGGAGTTGTGTAGAAGAGGAGCAGGGACATCATCCTTCACAAGCCAGCTCCTGATAGCTCTAGGAAAGTAGGTCACAAGATTGTAAGCCAAGTCAGATCAGGATTGGAGCACCAATCTTTTGATTTCTACTCATTCATTCAACAAGTATTTGTCAAGAAACTGGTTTTGTGCCAGACGCTATTAGACACGAATTATATGGACAGGTCCTTTGTCTTCAATGAGTCAAGGGTGGAGACAAAGGAACAGTTACAAGTTGAGTTATGTGCTGTGAAGAAAAGAAGTGAGATGCTCCAAGGAGGTCACTCTGCTGATGAGGAGAGGGCTGGGGACAGACTCTTAAGTGATTCTGGGGCACAGGAGGCAGATTCCAGGTGAAGAGGACCAGGGAGACACAATCGGTCCCATAATATTGTCCCTCACGTTGTACATTGTTATAACTCAGAAATTTTGAAAAGCTCAAGAAAATGCCAGATTTACTTTGATTCAGTACGAACAACATCCACTATAGTCAGTACCCGTCCAGGGACGCCAGACAGGAAGTGGCCAGTGTGGTAGTGGTATTTGAACTCAGATATGTTCTCTTGTGGAGCTCTACAGAAAATCTTACACTGACCTTTGACATAAAAATCGCATGGGGGTGGAGAAAGGAGAACAGTCGTGGGCCTTGTTTGAGAGGTTTTTACAATGTTTTTGTGACTACTTTCCCATGAAAAAGAAGTCCAAGTCATTGCTGAGGCTTAGTATTAGACACATAGGATGTTTTGATGAAAAAGTATTTTATATACAATCACCTAACCATCCCCCTTACCTTATAATGGAAACATTTTCCTATGCTCTTACCCTTTCTGTGGAATCATTTTCCATGACCATGAAACAGTCCACAGACCAGCTGAGAGTGGCCACATCCTCAATGGGAAATAGTTAGAGGTCAGTGGAATCTTAGTGTGGGCACATGAAGAACTTGGGTTCAAAACTGGAGGGAGTGGTTAGAACTGAATGCACACTAAGGCATGTAGGTCCAGCCAAGGATACTCAAGTTCAATTTTTCAACAGTCTGACAATCTAACAATTTTGCTCCCAGCCATGTATCTAAAATAACTGAAAATATATACTTAAACAAAACCAGTATATGAATGTTCACATTAGCACTATTCATAATAGTTGAAAGATAGAAACAACCCACATATCAGTGAAGTGATAAATGAATAAGCAAAAGGTGGTATCTTCATGCAATGGAATATTATTGATCCATAAAAATGGATGAAATGCTTACTGATACACACTACAACTTGGATGAATCTTGAAAACACTTTGCTAAATGCGATATGCGCCTGCTTCATATATACGATCCTATCTATATGAAATGTCTAGAAAAGATAAGTCCATAGGGAGAGAAAGCTGGTTAGTAGTTGTCAAAGACTGGGGAGGAGTGGCATAGGGAATAACTGCTTAATAGGTACAGGGTTTCCATTTGAAGTGACGGAAATATTTTGGAGCTAGATAGAGGTAATGATTATCCAACACTGCGCATGTGTTAAATATTGCTTTAAAATGGGTAATTCTAGGAGAATTTTACTTCATGTTTTAAAAATAGACAAAAGTCATGTTCTGGTTTTGACCCCCAACTGGGTCCCTTGTGAATTCTAGGAACCAAGACTTAGCCATTTTCTTCCTGAATATACAAGTTATTCCCTTATTTTCATAAAATAAACATGGCTGGAGGGAACAACTCTGTGCGTGATATTTATCCTCATTCTGTGTTACTCTTTTAGGATAGATTCTCAGAGGAACTGTCCTTGGGTTATGAGGCTGCATCCTCAGGGTGAAATACACAGATGTTGTTATAGATTTAAACACGTATTGTGAAGATGTTCTTTAATAAAAATGGGCTAATTCAGTCTTTCACAAATGCTGTTTATGAGATTTTAATCACCTCGTCTTCATCAGCATTCCCATGTTACCCTTTTGCAAATTTCTTGTAAGATAAAAGTCATGAGCTATCTCACAAATTTTCCTTCTGTCTTGTAAAACTCACTTTTCAACATCAGCTTCCTTTAGAGGTTTTTCTGTCTAAGTGTGAGCAGTTCTGCAGGCTCTGGACCATTCTTCCTAATTCAGTAGTCACCCTCCCAGTCTTCGTGCCGCTATGCATGTTCTTAAAATGCTCTTCCTTTCCTGCCCTCTGTCTCAAAAGGACTAACAAATTCATCGAGGCCAAGACTGCCCACCCTGCTTTCTAGCTCTTGTGTACTGTTTCGTTTCCTCTTTTCCACTTAACAAGCTCTTTGTTCCTACTCGTTCCAGAGGGTAGCATGTTGTATGTGACTCGTCTTCTTATATGTCTATTTTGCTCTCTCAATTTTAAGACCCTTTGGCACGGGACTAATGTTTACCAAATTCTAAGTTGTACTGAACCTACTAGCACAGTCCTTGACCCACACCGCCACACAACATTTGTCTGTAGACGCACAGGACATCCCATTAGCGTGGAGACCTAATTGAAATACTGAGGAGACACTTACAACGAAAGAAGGGTGCTATTATCTGCACAGTAGGTTGGCAAACCCTTGTGTATGGGACAGAACCACACTACTCACAATGCAAAGCAGAAGACAGAAGTTTTGAGGTGCAGAACTATGCCTGAGTTCAAGCACTTGAGGTAGATAGATTTCCACATAAGTCTGAAAGCAAATATGTCAATTCAGTTCTAAAGACACTGGATACAAGAGGTGGGCTGGACAATAAATCACTAAGATCTGCTCTCCTTTCAAGGTTATATGGAGATTTTACTGCTGAGTCTTCATTTCGCAAACGTGCACTGAGGCCATGGAGATAGAGGAGACCTTGAGTTGCATCTTAGAAACTCAGGGATTCTCATCCTGAGTTCTTTTCACACATGATCATGTGTAGAATTTGGGTATCAAGTTTTATGAGGCTGGTATAATGAATCACCACAAACGTGGTGGACAAAAGTAATAGAAATTAATTCTTTCCAAGTTTTGGGCCCTGCAAGTCTAGATAAAAGATGTGTCATGAGGGCTACTCTTCCCCTGGTGGTTTTAAGAGCAAATTCTTCTTTGATTCTTCAGCTTCTGATGGCTGCCAGTGTTCTTGGTTTGTGGCCACATCACTGCAATTTCTGCATTGTCGTTCCATTTCCCTTTTTCTCTTCTATTTGTGTGTCAAATCTCCTATCCCTCCCTCTTGTAAGGACAAATGTGTGATTGCTTTCAGGACCCCCTGGATAATCTGAGTTAATCTTTCCATCTCAAAATTCTTAACTGCATCTGCAAAAAAGTCTCTTTTTTTCCCCAATGAGGTAAGATGCACAGGTTCAATGGATAAGGAGGAGGAGGTGTTTTTCAGCCTACCACAAATATATAAGCAGAACATATTCTCAGTTTGCCATAAAGCTTTGAATCAAGTAACACGCGAATTATCTCTGTCTCCTTGTTATACTACATAGACCTCAAGTCTCTTACCCAATCTGTGACTGCATCCTTGGAGCAAGCAGAAAGTCCCAACATCTCCATGTATGGCTAAGCTCTGGGGACACCAACTCCTCTATATCATTTCTATAGATTCTTCCTGCTTGTTTGGAAGGAGCTTCAGTTTCTACAGGCACAGAACATGGTTTTGTGTAGAGTTTAAATCATGCAGTTAACATGAAAGACAGTTGCAAAGCTTATCTGTGAAAATTAGCCCACAATTTTTCATACTGCTTCTGAAGTCCTGCTGAAGAGCAGTAAACTCACAGCACATACTCATTCTTACCACAGTGAACCCGCTCACTGCTCTGACCAGTTGCTAAGCTTAAAAAGTCAAAATAATTGTCTCATCTGCGCTTTGAGAGGTCTCGCTAAGGACTAATGCCTGGTAGACAAAGGAGAAAGCGGAATCTTGGAGATGGGACAAGAAGAGAGGCAGAAACTCTTTATAGGTCTTGGCAAGGATGTTGTGCATTATCCCAAGAACATTGGCAAGCACTGATGTGTTCGTCTGGAGGTGCAGCAGGTGATTCCTGATCCGATCTGCGTTTTCCCATGAGTGAATCTGGTTGCACGGCAGAGTCAAATGGATGAAGTGAGGATGGGTGGTCCAGACTGGAGATTATTTTAGCTAGAAGTTAGGGACAACACTAGAGATGGAGAAGAGGAGATCTTAGGAATTTTTTCTTTTTTTTTTCTCTGTAGACCCAAGAAGACTTGAAGGTCAGTTGAGGGTGGATGGTGAAGGAGTGGACGTTTTCAAGTTGTTTCACAAGTTTTCAGTACGTAATGGACACGGATGGGCATGCTAAACACATAGTTAGAAACCCTGGAACGGAACCAGATTGGGGAGAAAATATTAAGTTATTTAAATGAGTCTAACAAGAAGGTCAGTGGCTGTTCAGACAGAGCAGACACACAGTTGTGAACGACCTGTGCCTGCAAGCCAGCCGGAGTCCTGGAAGTGCATGGGGCGTCTCAGGGTCATTGTTCTGCTGGGGAGTGACAGGGACCTCCAAGAAGAAAAGCAACCCAGTGACAGAAGGAGGAAAACCAGGACAGATGGAGTCATGGAAACCAAAGGAAGAGGAGATGCCAAGAAGGTCAGAACACTGCTGTGCTGCCCAGTACCAAGGATCCTGGGGGAAGTCCAACAACAAGCTGAGACAACAGGTTTGAGGTATATGGAAGAATATGGATTAGCACTTAGTAGGTGAACAATAAATGTCACTTCTCTGTCTTCCTCATCTTGACCATAAACTGATTTTCCCATCAGATACTAAGAGATTAATGCACATGTTTCTTTCATGGCTTTGAAAATACAAATAAAAATTATTTTCTATAGCCAAAATACATCCTGATGATACAAACTATAGGGAGGACTATATCTGAGGACTTAAGTATTACTGTCCTCATTATTTTCTATGATATTGCTGATGTCAAATCATCTAAATCTATATCATAATAGAGACAATATGTTAAGTGTGTATCTGAAAGTTTGTTAATTTTTATTTCTGCTAGAGCTTTCAGACATGTTTCTTGATCACGTGCAACCACACCTCGCTCAGATTATATTACCTTGAAGTTTTGTTAATGATTGTACACATGATTCAAGATCCACAAGAACTTCATCTGGGGAAAATAAAGATTTTCACTGCAGAACAAAAGGCATGAAAACGCCATCCAGACAAGATCAGATGCAGAGAAACTACTGACACCCATGGAAGGAGAAAGAAGACCCAGAGCTGGGCCTCCAGAGCATAGAAGTGATCTGCTTACTCATGCCATCTGTAACCAACCAAGCATCAGAAGCCAGTGAGGACCCTACAGGGAATGTGATAATCATAAATTAAAACAGTTTTAAATCTGTTTTGGAAAATAAAGCTTGAAAAGATCAGTTGGTCTCCATAGATTGTGGGCAACAAAAGAGATAACAAAGGAAATATCCTGCAGACAGAGCAGGGCCAAACTGAAACAGAAGACACAGCTGCTCTGTGGGGAGTTTCTAAGACCCTTGGTCTTCAAAAGAGCCACCCTACCTTGGTCCTGTCCGTATGCTTGACATTGGTCATTACCCACACAGGTAAGAGTTCTAAAGTCCTTTTCTTATGTATCAAGCTATCATTTCCACATGACGTCACTGACCTATTGTTACTTTAAGTGATGGATGTTAAAACAATAAACTACGTAAGAGGCAGAAAAGAACATATCACTGGGCTGGAGAGCCCCTGGCTAGACCTCAGGTGTCTTGATTTCCTGACTGTCTATACCAGGCGATTAATAATAACAGCTAACAGTGACGGAGAGCTTAACTATATTCCAGGAAGTGTTCCTGAGATTTTCATGCATCATCTCTTACAATTGTTACTCAATCCGAGGAATAAGAGGTAAATATTATTCATCCCCATACACAAATGAGGAAGAAAGAGCTTCAGAGAAACCAAGTTACATGATGATAATTTACTGAGCTGGGATCTAAACCCATGTAATCTTACCCCAGAGATTACCCTACTGACCACCATATTACAAATGTTTGTGGGCGTGTAGGTGGATACATAGAAGGAAAAAAAGAAAGATGGAAGGAAGGAAGGAGGAGATAGAAGGGAGGAAGGAAGGAAGGAAAGAAGGAAGGAGGAAATGGAAGGGAAGGGAAGGAAGGAAGGAAATGAGAGAGACAGAAGACAGGTGCAGACATGGTTGAATAGATGGATGATGGATGAATAGTGAGATGGGCCAATAAAAGAATGAATGGGAGGTTGGAGAGTTGAATATATGGATGGTCATTTGTTTTAGGTTCAGTAAAAGTCATGATCATCTAGTGGGAATATCAGCAATGATTTAACACTGGCTCTCATGTTATTCATTCTAGTTACTCATGAGAGACTGATTGGCGGTCACTGCACTGTTGCACCCCTTGTGTGGGGTCATACTGGGTGCTGAGGTGAGGCAAGGCTTTGGAGGGGTTATAGCCCCTTAGGCCTTGACTGTCAGAGTCAGGCATGCTGTGTAAGATGCACTCAAGAGACGGAGCAGCGAATTGTAATCTGGGAAGTGGCAGTGAGCAAATGACTCAGGAAAAAGTCTTCCAGTCTTCGGGTCTTATGAACGTGGGGCAGAGCTGACAGATCCTGGAAAGGACCAGAATGTTCTCCTTCATGAACTTACTGAAATTAGATCCTCTCAGGCTTGGAGATCATTGCTGTAAAGTGCTCTTTTAGAGTTAAGCTTTTTTTGGAAGACCAGATTTATGCCTGTGACGTTCAAGTGCATCGGGAGCAGGGAGCTTGGGGTTTTATGGGCCATGATTATGAGGAGTAGAGCTCCCTGGGAACAGGTAGAGGGGATAAGGAAAATCCAGGAGAAAGGGGACATCAGTAGTTAGAGTTAGAACAGAATCAAGTCTTCCTGGTCCTATGGGTCCTCTATCATGGGAAATTCTCATTCTGGAGCCAAACTTTGGAGAGTCTGAGATTTGCTTCATTAGCCCATGAAACATGTGCCATCAATCCTTGCCTGACTGGTCAGCTCCTCGGTCTTTTCTAAACTGTGGGTGCTCGGAGGTAAGGCCGGCCACACTCCATCCTGCTCACTCACCGCAGCTTCTCAACAAGAGGTCCACTGAAGGTGAGCTTTCACGTGCCCCAGTCCATAGGAGTGTGGGCAGGTAAACTGGTGGCAAAAGGAATCATTATCATAATCAACAACTATTCTGGCTTAGGCATGTCACAACTATTTTCTCTTTGCCTTAAGGCTACTGGTCACTTGAAATGAGGCTAGTGTGGCCAAGGAACTGAATTTTAAATTTTATTTCCCTCACTTGTATCAGCTTAAATTTAAATAACTACGTGTAGCCAGAAGGTGCCATATTGGGCAATGCAAAATAAAGACTTCCGTCATGGCAGAAACTCTATGGACATTGCTGCCTTGCAGACCTTTTCAAGGGGGGCCTGTCATCTGTTTTGATGAGGGAGAAACTAAGGCTGAGGCATCGAACCATTTGCCCAAGAAAACAAAATATGCAGGTAGCAAAGCTTGGGAGTTGAACTTCAGTCTTTCTGACTCCAAGTCTCAGTTTACTTTACACGTCATGTGACCTTTAACTCAGATTTCATGGTCAATTTACTGATCGGTCTTTTCCCTTGTCCAAGAAACCCTTGTACGGCCTTTTCTAGGGCCTTTCCCACTATAACTGAATATAAACCGACCCTATGTCATACTCTAAATTATTATGTACCTATATCCTGATAGTATACTTTATGCTAACAAAACACAGAATCTCCATGGCTTGGTGTGATGGAGACTCACTTCCATCTCACTCACATGGTGAGCCCAGTGTGGGCTGGGTAGGGCTCTGCTGAATGTGACAACTGTATAGTGCCTCTGTTCTGCCACAACCCCCCTGACACAGTGGCCCCTAAAGCTGTTCGCCAAAATTAATGTGTCTTGATTCTCATATTGGCCAAAACGGAGCACAGGTCACCTCAAAGCTGGGGAAATAGATGGCGAAGGAGCTGCTACTGACTTCTACAAATGACTGTTCTCTCTCTCCCCCTGTCTCTCTGTCTCTCTGTCTCTCCTTCTCTTTCTCCTTCTCCCCTCCCCCTTTGGCAATAGTGGGGACTGAATCCATGGCCTTCACATCCCTAGCCTTTCTCTTTTTTTTGTTTCGAGACAGGGTCTACACAAGTAAATAGATCATCACAGTCCTATCAGGAATGAAATGGGGGAGTAAAGGGTGCTTTAGAAACAGAGACAGAAGCACCTGAGGAAGAAGGTAATGGAGAGGGGGGTTATCCATCAGGGCGTGGGGGTGGAAGACCTGGAGGGGAAGTCTGAACCAGGCTGAAGAATGCACACACACAAAGGCATAGAGGCCAGAGAGAATGTGGCTCAGCCAGAGAACTGCAGTGTTTGTTAAGTATGGCTAGTGTACAGAATTTGAGTTGGACAGCCCCATAACGGTGATTCAGAATGTCTGGAAATTGCAGAGGGCCTATAGTTCTTCAAAATGTACTTACTTTATATTTTATTTTAAATTATTTTTAAATGGAAATATACCTACATGACACCAAGTCCAACAGCATACAGAATAGTCTCCCTTCTGCTCTGTTATTTGAACAACCAGTCTCATTCCCATAAGCAACCAATACTTCTAGTTTCTTACAGATTCTCCCAGACATTCTGTGACAATTTAAGAAAATATGTACACTTCTTCCAAAAACTTGCTTCTCATACAAATGTTCCCAGACTGTACGCTCTTCTGTATTTGGCTTTCATCACTTAAATATCTAACCTAAGGTGGTTCCTCAACACTTGTATTCACATGGACGCGCCGATGAACACACGGGGTTAGGACCCACAGGCAGGTTTCCCATTTTATCTCAGGTGCTCTGTGTTGGTGCTGGCCATGGGAAGCTCTGATTGGCTGGATCAAGGGAATGAATGAATAAATGAATGAGGTGAGAGAAGGGAAAATGCATTTTAAAAAGTGATAAGAATGGAAAATAGGCAGGAAGGCCCTGATTAACATTTAATCCCCCAGAGGCCTCTTGCTCTAAGATCTGAGAAATGGCATGTCCCCGTTTTAGAAAACAGAATATAATTGGAGAGGTGCCAGGGCCACTTCAGCCCTCCAGTCCCTCTGCCTCTTCTATAAACAGACATGCAACTTTTCCATTCTCTGCCGAGCAGGGCGCTCCTACCTCTCTGAAAAATGAAGCAATTTAAATTCTGTTTCTAAGGTCACAGAATTTGAGCCCAGTGCCAGAAGATGATAGAAATGCTTTGCCTGCTGGCAGAGGAGACGCTAGCTTATGAAAGGTCATTTCTCCTTTCCTCTGCTCTCTGGAGCTCCCTGGACAGCCTTCCATGGCAGCCCCAATGGCTCCAGATTGTCAGTATCTGTGTGTTTGTTTCTGCAAACAAAGGGAGCCCTCTGTGGACAGGAAGCCTGTCTGCTCAGCCTCATCTCCAGTAGCACTGGTGAGTGCACACAGTAAACTGAGTCTTGCTGCAACCAAGGAATGTGTCCGTGAAGAGGAGGATAGAAAAGGAAAGGAAGAGACAAAAATAGAACACAGAATGTTCCATCATAGAAAGTGATACCAATTTGTGCGTTTTCCCTTCCTGACAGGGAAAGCCCTTTGCTGCCATCTCACGTGGCAGAATGTTGGAAGCGGCAGCTACCCAGACAACAGGAGTGCCCTGCACAGAAATAAGAACACAGCACAGATTTGTTTCATGATTTCTATTTTTGTTCCTGGTAGGAAGGGATATTTCTGTCTCAACTTCGAGAAGCTACAGAAGGCAGGCTCACTGCCACACTCAGGGTGGGAAGAGGAGGAAGAGGAAGGATCCTCATTGGGATGAGGGTGTAAGAAGGGCACAAGATGGGCCAGGGGATGCAGCTCAAGTGCCTTGAGCCTGAGGCTGCTGTGCCACGCACAGAGAGGGGTGCAGCAGAAAGTCGGCAGTGGGAACTGTATAGTCCTGGAGCTCAAGAGCCCTCTGAGTAAGGGAGGAAATTCAGAAATTCTGACTAAGCCCCAGAATTATAATATAAAGCTGTAAATGCTATAAGCAAGGTGGGAACGAAATGAAGAGCCCAGGGAAAGGAACAAGTATCCGTGGTGCTGCAGACTCCAGCACGAAGCAACACGGCACTGGTACGGAAGGGCCGTGCCCGCTCAGCACAGAACGAGGATGCAGCCCTTGCTGTCGTGAAGGAAGGGCAGGTGCACAGGCGGCCAGGAGCATGAGAACGGGGCATTTGGGAGAAGCATCCGGTCACCCCAGCTGGGGAACAGGAACGAAGGAACTAACCCAGGATTTACATCACCCTGTCTACAGAATCTTTCACAAGACTATATACTCCAGACCCAAATCCAGATTCCACTCTTCTAGTGATAGAAAAAGAAGGACCTGGGACTTTCTTCTCATCCATGACAATAGTCAGGTGGAGGAGCACCCATTCCCTCAGAACAGCCGTAGCTCCCCAGGTCACCGCATTCTACAGACTGCCACTTTGCCCTCGATATTGTTCACCCGGCCCTTGTTAGCATTTGAGACTTCAGCCCTTACTGAAACTGGAAGACAATGCTAAGGAATTCAGACTTATTTCTGAAGGTGATGCAAAGTTACTGAAGCCTGGAATGATCAGGGTCGACAAAATTAACGTAGACACAAGGGCAAGGTTACTTCCTGTGAACCCCGCCTCCCAAAAAGGTTGACCCCAAATTTATCCTGAATAGACCCCATCACAATGTTACCTGGTTTGGGCGTTGAAATTTCATTCCTGCTTAGCTAGCCATCCTAGCTCCCTGCCCTCTCAATTCTCAATCTGTGCATGACAATGCTTTGTCCTCAGGACCGAGTCGGGTGCCTCTTCCACACTCTCTCACGGAATCTGTAACCCCAAGACCTTCCAGCATGGTGACCCTCAGGCCCACAGCTGCCTTGTGTGTCTGGAGATGTCTGTGCCTTTCCAGAAGGTGGCAGGCGTCTGTGCAGGCTGTTCAGGAGCTCTGACCAAATTACACCCCAATCTTCAGCCACCACTGATTCACTGCCCTTCTGGGGAGTATACTGGGAAATGTGTGACTGTGGGGACAAAAGACTCAACCAAAGGGCAGCAGGCCTAGCACCTCAGCCAGGGCTACGTATCGCCTAAGAGCAGGTATGGGGAAGAAAGGAGGCCTCTGGTCTAATCTTCTGTCAACAGGAGCACGCTGTTCTGCAAAATTTAAACCACTGAAGGAGAGAGACGAAATCAGCATCAGCAAGCCTGTGCTGTAGCATTGCCACAACAGTGCCTATGGAACAAATCCATGAAAGGGACAACTATGATAAAACCTGCATTTGCAAAACTGTCTTTTGTACTTGCAATGTACTTTCCATAGTGACTCGATTCCCATCCTCCATCTCCTCACATTAAGAAATGTACCCCGCTAAACAGGTAACTGCAACACGATGGGAAACTTGCATGTGTTGAGACATCTATGAAGTGCAATGGTGACATGCATTCAAAATTTGGTTGCGTTGACTATAGAGACTTCACAGAGGAAGCGAGGGTGGAGCTGGATTTTGAAGGATTAGTAGGACCTGGCCGAGAGGCTGAGGAGCAGGGTGTCCAGCAGATGGAGCACTTGCATGCATCTGAGTATCTCTGAGAAGAGTAAGAACTAGGTTCTTATCCTGGCTCCACCATTGACCAGCCAGGTGACCATGGACAGCTTACTTAATCTTGGCAGAACTCAGTTTTCTCTTGTCTGAAACGTAAATTTTTTTTTTTTTTTGGTGCTTGGGATCGAACTCAGGGCCTTGTGCTCACGAGTCTGAAATGTAAATATTAAGAGCAGCTGCACAGATTCATTTAGAGCATTACTGTCCTATACAGCAGCACTAGCCACTTATGACCATTTCCATATACATTAATCAAAATTAATTAAAATTCAACAATCCAGTTCCTTACAATAGTGGCAGTATAAATGGTCAGACACCGTAGGAGCCATGTGGCAGAAATTGGACCATGTGGAATATATATTTTTTTCACCATTGCTCAGAGGCCTGTTGGGCAATGCTGACAGAGAGGACAAAATGTCTGGGTATAAAAGGCAAGTTTCACAGTGCTTGGCACATAAAACAATCTTCAATAGGATAATATAATTCCATCCACCTAACTGTAATTTGCAAAGGCCTGGGGCAGTAATTCTCCAACTGTGAAATAAATAAATTCTCCAAGAGGAAAAAGAGATGCACAGTTAAGGAAGGATCAGCATCAGTTGGAAAATGAGGCAATGCGAAAAGAAGTGAAAGAAGGAAAGAGAAAGGCAGGGAGAAGAGCGGGCAGGTAGGCAAATGAGAGTACTGGACCTTGCGCTCTGGTTCTGGGGAGTCATCTCTCCCTTTCCTGCTCTGCCAGGTCCTGGGGGTGATACATGCATACCAGTCTCTTGAGGCTCCCTGGCTGGCTGCCTTCTGGTAGGGTTTGACTAATGGAAGGAAGAAAAAAATAGAAACCAATTTACAAAAGGAACTATGTCCTGTGAAAGAGGGAAGCTGAAAGGCCAGGACATGCAACACAAATTAAGCTCAAAGCATTTTTAAACATCAGCTCACTTGTCCTGTGTTCCAAAACAAAACACACAAACTATAACAATAACTCCAGATGAGGCATAAATTGCAGAGATAAGACCACTGGCTGTTCCAGCAAATTTCCAGCTTCAGAAATTCTGACTAATCCCCATTTAGATCATCCTTACTGATATCTGTCCTAAAACCATCCTCATTAACCCCAGTCCAGCAACTTTGCAGTTTTCTTCCCTAACTCTGCTCTTTGGAGACTCTTTGAGATTTTGTCACAGGGCTGCGCCTCCCTGCTCAGTGCATTGAATGAACCCAGCAGGGCAGGACAACAGCCTTCTGTCATGGCTGCAGTGGCAGGAGCTGGGGGAGGCACTCCCCAACAGCTACGGCTTCCACTTGGCAGCCCCTCTTTATGAGCTCTGGTAATGTACTGTCTGGTCTCATCCCTTCAGCCTGAGCGTGGAGATGGCTTTTACAGGCACTAATCCCCCATTTGTTCTCTTAGCCCTCCTCATTTTCTACCCCAGATATTTTTACTAAAGAGATTTCATTGGTGAGCAAATTGAGTGTCCTCATGACTTACTATTTGTGGCTGCACAATGTTCTGAGCTCCTTTCCCTGGGCTGTCTTCTTAGACCCTGCACCACAGGTATTCGGCTCCATTTTGCAGAGGAGGAAACTGATGTATGAGGTCACATGATTGGTGCAAAGCCCTGCCAATCAGTGTGCAGGCCCCCTGCACTGTGACGTCGCTGGGCCCTCTGCCCTCTGCACTGAGGACACGGAATGGCATTTGAAATATGCTTCTCTTTCCATCAAGGGCATGTTCTCTTGGCTTCTGGAGGTTGTTCTCGGGGTTTATTATTTGGTTTTCTTTCTCTCTCTTTTTCTTTCTCTGTTCCCAATCCTGGTAACATTCTAGGACTTCCTATTAAGCTCTTGCAGCTTCCTCTGAGGAACTGACATAACTCTTCTACTTCCTCTAAGAAGCAATCAGTCAAAGAAATCATTTATTCTCTTTCCAGAGTGCTAATCATCTCCGGCCTCAGCCTTGAAGACACCCAGTGCCACACAGACCAGATGTGACTTTTAAGGAGGGCAGAGTACCCTGGGAACCTCAAAGACCTCTTCCTATCTACTTGACACATCCCTTTCCCATCTAGGGGTGCACAAGTGTGACACACCAATAGGTGCATATCTGAATCCACACCAAGGAGAAAACATGATAGGACTCAGGCAACCTAGCAACTGTCAGTGCAGTTTAGAAGATCATGTAAAAGGAAACAAGCTCTTCCTCTATGGACGGAGCAGGCGACCTTAAAGAGACGCAGGGGCGTGTCTCGTGAGTGACAGCCCTTACCTGAACTAGTGGTGGGAGAATGTGCAGAGGGAGTTGAGGGGATTGTGGATGAGGACAAACTAGGCAGGACATCAAGTGACTCAGAAGCTGGATGGTCTTGGTCGGTGACCTTAGGCCAAGGAGTTTGTGGGAGAAGGCTGGTGTCAGTATTCCATATAGCTGAAGCTGATTCAGCCATTCAGCCGTGGACTTGCTCTTTACCAGTCATTAGGATGTAAATGTCCTAATTAAGGAAGTGGACTCTTGGAGCATTTGTGGAACCTTGGAAACCAGTGCTAAGATCTGGGCTGTAAATGTGCCTGTCAAGCACAGCTATCCCTGGAAAGCGCAGGACCTGTGTCCGACAGCATCACCACGTGGCCATGATGGGTTACAGCGACGGTGGACAGTGAAGGAAGTGTTCCAGTTTTCTTTAAGAGACCATTAAAAGGGGACCATTAAAAGCAAGACTGGCTCTTTTATGAACTACAGATGCCCCTCACTAGTTCAGTAGGAAGCTGCTGGTCTCCCTGCTGACATCGAACTGGAAAGGCAGAAGTGAAGCAGGTTATAGGGATCACACTGGGAAGCAGGGGCTGCCACTCGCTGTGTGTGACTTAGGCCGCACTGCCGCATTTCCCCTGGTTCAATAATCTCATATTTAAAACATTCTTTTCCAGAGCCAAGACCCCACAGAGAACAAGAAGCTTCCTCACAACAGGGCCAGTGTTGTTCTGTCCACAGTAGACACTCCAGAGCCCAGTGGACAGCATACAGTCCTCACTCATAAATGCTTGTTTAAGTGAACTGAATTAATGATGCAGAGCACGCGCTGTATTCCCCAATATGCTTAACCTTGAGCAAGTGCAGAGAAAAAAATGAGCTTTGGGCCAGGCTATCAGTCACTAAGGAAGGACAGTGGCGGTGAGTACATGGCAGAGGGCTGATAAATATCCATCCCTTCCCGACAGATGATCAGAGAGGTTATGCAAATCGAGGCGCTGCACAGCCACCTAGCTTCCCGTAGGGTTGTGTCTGTGTCGCTTGGTGGGTGACAGAAGCAGGTCTGCCAGCTTCTTTCTCCCTGGGACAGCTGGCTCCTCCTGTGAAAATCTGTCTCCCTTCTGGTCCCCCGGAGGATGGTAACACTTGCCTCCTGTTCCAGAAGCAAGCACGTAAGCTTCCTGAGGCTTCCTGTGAGCTTCCTGTGTCAGGCCTGGCAGGGAGCCAGAGGCAGGAAGAAGAAGAAAGAAAGGGAAGAGACATCTCCACGGGATGCACAACAGCAGCAGCCCTGGGGTTCGGCTGAATAAAAGCAGAGCTGGGTGCAGAAGCTCCCATTGGCTCTGGCGCCTCTCCTCCCGAGCGCCCCGGTCCCTGGCTTTCTTCTTGTCAGGAGCCCCAGCTGCCATGCTGCCCACACAACCCTGTGGGGAGGAGGAGCACAGATGGGAGGGCCCCTGCCTGCAGTCACAGCGCTGGTGGAGAGGGATGGACAGAGGCCTGGGGAGCAGGGAAGGTGGCCTCGAACTCTCCTGCGGGGGAAGGGCACGACAGGCAACTTGGATCTGCGGGAAAGGGATCACTGAGGAGCCAAGAAGGTGCTGCAGTGGAGAACACAATCGCCAGGAGAAAAGTGGGGTCCCCACAGCTACTCACTAAAAGTTCACTGGAAGGCAACTGGACCCTGATGTGTGAGGCAAATCAGATTCAGGGACTGGGTGCATTTGATTTTATACTCATTATTGTCATCAATGTGAGCAATGAGGACCACAATGGGGAACTCTATTGAGTGTCTGCAATGGGGCACACCCCGTAATTGACAGGGTTCTTTGCTCACACGATTCTCACAACAACCCCATGATATGAAATTGTTATCATCCCCACTTTACAAATAGGGATGCTGAGGAACAGATTATATGAACTGCCTAATATCCTACTACTAATAAGTAGTAAAATCACTAGATCTGGTTTATTTGATAGCAGTCTGAATAATTAAGTATGATTATCTCCTGCTGCTCATTCGTTCATGCTACTAATATTCATTAAGCAGCTATATGTCAGGTACTATTCTGTTTTCTTCTGGTGATTTTCTAATACTTGATTTAGAGGCACATTTTCAGAGCAGAGCTACTGTATGGAGCAATATGCACTCTGGAAGAGGTGGGTGAGCTGACGAATCATTCAACTCCCCCTTGGGACTCGGACCCGAAGAAGTAGGCCTGCATCGCAGGAGTACCGCTGGAAATGAAGCCAGATGCCAGCATCACTGACAAGCGAACCACATCAAATAGTGAGGGCCTTGCAGGAGAAATCCTGCTCACTATATCCCGCTAAAGGAACAAACTAGAAACACAGACGGACTTTGCAAACACAGGCCTGCATTAGAGCAGCACGGGAGGGCAGGACATATTCTCATTCATTTGGTTGCAAAGGCCAAAAACAGGTCCTCACTGTGGGAATCTGAATCCCGGTTTTCTCACTGAGAACTCTGAGCTGTGAAACGCTATACTCAGAAGGGCATAGAAAGCCCCAAAGATGCCGTAGGGACCCTATGGCACATGTGCCACAGCAGGCTGTTTGTAGCACTGGAACCTCTGAAAGGGTCACAATCACTGACCTACACTGTTAATTTATGTATATGTTATGGTTTAGATCTGAGGTGTCCCTCAAAGCCTCATATATTTGGAAGGCGACTGGCACATGGGGGTGCCGTGCAAGTTCATAGCTGACTAGCTATTAGGAGGTGGGAGCTAGTTGGGGGGGTCACTGGGGCATGACCTGGAAGGGTAACTACCCTTCTCTCCACCTCTTCCCTTTGCTCTCTGCTTCCTGGCAGCTATAACAAGAGCAGCTTTCCTCCACCAGACCTTTCCGCCATCCCCTTCCTGCCTTGGAGCCGTCCGGCCATGGACTGAACCCTCTAAAAACTGTGAGCCAAAACAAACCTCTCATCCTTCAAGTTGTAGGTGTCAAGTGTTGCATCTCTCAGGGATGAGGAGAGTAAGACTCTGTGTGTGTGTGTGTGTGTGTGTGTGTGTGTGTGTGTGTGTGTGTGAAACCAACCTTCTTCCCAAATAAGAAAAGAAAACGTCATATCACAACCTTCAATAAGAAAGCCAACCCCCCCACCCATAACTCAGTTACTTATAAGAATGAAAGTGCTGGCCCCAGAATGATATTAAGTTCAAGCAGTTTTAAAATGAGGTTATAACTCTATGCGTCCCCCACATTTGGAGAAGACATAGCAACAGTGGGAACGGCTTCTACTCAGATTCCCAAGTGGCCACTGTCCTGATGGGACTGGCCGTGCGGACCGCCTGCCTCCACCAGGGACTCTTCACTGCTCCCCACTTCTTGGTGGTGCCTGCTGCATTTATTAGCTGCTTGTGCATGTGCATGGCCATGCAGCGTCTGGCCTTTCTCCATCTTACACAGAGACGCCAGCCGCCATTCCCACTGTGGGCTTCTCTCTGTGTAGGAATCTGTAGCTGTGGCCTCTGGAAGAACCTCTTACACCAGGTGCAGAAGGCTGGGGGTAAAGCACTCCTCGGGGTCACCCCAGTGGGGACCTGGGCAAGAGCAACCTCTGGGACGAGCAGGTGGGATGGGTGCTGGGGACAGACTGTGCTCCCCGAGGTGGGCTTCTGTGTCTGCACCTGCTGATCAGAGGCTGGGAACATGCCCCACTCCCTCCCAGTGAGAGGAAGGGCCGGATAGCGCAGGTCACAGCGGGGCTGGCAGCGCGGGTTGTACCAGAGACTCCAGAGGCTCATACGGCCAGACACCTCCAGACTCGTCACTCCACACACCAGAGAGTCTGTGCCATATTTGCTCTCTATTTTTAAAAATAATTCAAAGTGAATTTGTAAAACTACGCCTGAATAAATCTAGAAACTGATGCCTTGAAATTTTCAGCGTGGTTTAAAGAGAAAAAATAGGCGATCACTGGGAAATGGCAAAGGTTCACTCTTACCCAAGATGTCAGAGTCACTGATGTCTATTTTTAACAAGACAAGTAGCCTGATAGGTTAAAGTTACGTGTCCACTCAACAAACCTTTATTGCACATCTATAGTATGTCAGGGAGTTTGGTTGGTGCTTAACACATAGCGCATCAGTGTGGCATGACGGCAGGTAAGTGCCACCAAATAACGTAGAAATCGAAAAATAAGACTCTTCTAGCTACTAATTTATTTTAAAAGAAAGCGAATATAATTGGAAAGTAGATACACAAATTTCTCTTAAAGAAACAGGCCAAAATAATACCCACCTAATGATCCCTGTCCACCTTCTCCCACTTTTTATTAAGATACCAATGAGGCCACAGGAAAATGTCCAAATTTCCTTACTCGAAACCACACTGAAAACCAAAAGTGACAAGCCAACTATTGCCAGGATTAAGAAAGAATTTCTATTAACTACAGTTGGTGAATTCATATATGTGATAGTACTTAGAATAATGACAGGCACAGGAAACATCAAATAAGTGTTAATTATGATTTGCTTAAAGGTGAAGGGGCTGCACTCAAGAGAAGACCTTCTGGCCTCTGCAGACGCTGTCTTATGAAAGAGGCCACATTGGGTTGACAGATGCTGAACGAGTGTGGTGGGCTGAAGAGAGTCCCCCAAGTTCATGTAGGAACCTTGGAATGTCACCTTTGGTAGCAACCGGTTTTTACGGAGGGGCATAATTAGGAAGAAATCATGCCAGGGTAGGCTGGGCACTGCACCCTCTGATGGTGTCCTTATAGGAGGAGGAGACACAGAACAGACCAGGGAAAGGCCACAGGAAGACAGAGGCGGAGCAGGAGGGGTTCATCCCCTAGGAAGGACCCTCAAAGATCTCCCCCAGGGACCAGAAGCTGCGGTAGGCAGAGGGAGAATCCTCTCCGAGTCTGCAGGGCGAGCACAACCCTCCCTACACTTTGATATCAGACCTCTGTCTTCCAGACCTTTTAGAGCATACATTTCTTTTCTTTTCTTTTCTTTTCTTTTGCTGCTGGGGATCACACTCAAGGCCTTACACTTGCTAGGCAAGCACTCTAACCACTAAGCTAAATGCCCAGTCCTTAGAGCACACATTTCTAATGGTTTAAGCAGCTCAGTCTGTGCTACTTCATTCTGGAAATCCTCAGTTTGTGGCACTTTGTTTGTCCCTCTCCACAGCAGAGAAGCAGGGCCGGTGTTCTCCAGAGAAATGGGTGGCCTTGTTTCTGCTTTTGAGTTCTGTTTCATGAATCAGCAGATACTGTTTCCAGTCTCTTCCAGTCTTTTCATGTCCAGGGAAAAGCCAAGCAGAGCACAGCCAGGACACTTGCATCCTGAGGATGTGGTCACCCGGGAAACACTCCATTGCAATGGAGATGGGCGGAGCTTGAGGGGCTTCATAGTCAGAGGGTTGGGGCCTTTCATGTGCGCCACCACTGCAGACCAATGGAAAGGAAGCTCCCTCCCCCGCCCATCACACCCTAGGAAGCAAACACGTGCGAGAGACCTGGGGCCTGGGCCCAGCTCTGAACCCACCAACTTCAGGAGGAGGGTGTGGCTGTGATGAGAAGGCAGTAGATAAGGCCAAGGGCACACAGCTCTACCCGTGGGCAGTGCTGGCCTGGAAAGGCACTTCTCTTTGCAATAGATAATTAAGAGGAGAAAAAGATAAACATGGAATCTTTGAAAAGGATCCTGTGATCTTAGTGGTAGGACATTATCCTGACGCCTTAAAGAGGACAGCTCTGAGGATGTCATACTACAGAAACCTGAAGAATGCTTTAGAGAAAGAGAAAACTTTTTGCAACAGGAAGTACAAGAACCTGATCTCTATAGAACAAGACTGGAGAGTTGCAGGAAGATGGTGTACGGTGTAAGAAGCACTGGGTATGACAAAAGCAAATGTGTATGCTTAGAAGACAAATGAAAAGTCCTTCATAGAACCCTAAAATGTGGATCAGAGATGGATATTTTGAAGGACTAACTCACCAAGACCTAAGCAGACATTTTCAGGAATGCTACAGAATTTAAAATCAGCAAACTGCTTGATGATATATATATACATATATATATATATGTATATATATATAATGTTCATGGAGAACACACAGATTAGCATTATCATCACAGTAGTTTTATAGTATCCTTTAAAAAGCTATAGGCAGAGGTATTAGAAGCAGGAATGAGTTGTGGCTTTTGCAAAAGAAGAGATAAATATGTCCTTGTTTTCAGCAGCATGACTGTCTCTCTCCAGAAGTAGAGGCAACATCCACTGAACATTCGTGAGGTCTCAATACAGGTAGGCACTTTACATGGAGTTCCCAGCTACATCTTCACTGTCACCTTTTTACTCCATGAGCAGATGAAGAACGAGAGGGTAAGTGGCCCAAGATCACACAACAGAAAGGGCAGAACCTGATGTGTTGGCTGTGCGATGTGTGCTGAGTTCTCCCAAGCAAACCGACTGAACACAGAGCAAAACAAAGAGCAACCAGCCCAAGCCCAACCCAACCTCACAACTAGGAAGTCCAAGTTGTAACACAGTCACATATGAAAGTAAATAATACCCTTGAAATACTACATTTCTTATATACAAACAGCACACAAAAAATAAAAATAAGAATTCCATTTATATTACAAAAACCAACAACAATAACCACAACAACCATATAATGAGAGAAAGATCTGACACTAAAGTATTTATATCCACAGGAAGAGAGGCCAAGAAAAAAACACATTCCTGGAAGAAAAGACCAATTGTAAAGATTTTGATCATTAAAATGTGTTATGTACATGTGCTAACTCCCCTGAGGAATGTGATTACTATGTACAGCAAACAGGTACTAATAAAAAGCGAAAATTAAAACAGAAAATTTTGGGAAGGGGGGGAGAACCAAGATGCATCATGTATAGGTACAAAATAAATGTGATGAATGTGACCATTGTATGTAAAATGTACCAATACATGTTCTTGGTTAAAATAAAAAAAACAGAAAATTTTGATCATTTCTCAATTAATTTTAGGCTTTCATACTATTCTTAACAACTCCCTAAGCCTTAGGTGAACACCTGGTTAAACTGATTGATTCTGAAGTAAACCTGAGCAAACACACCAGAAAGCCTGAAATATGCTATGAGGTATCTTTAATAGCGAAAGTAGTAAGGTACAAGATTTGCAAAGGTAACAAGACTACATGGAAAGGTCCCAGTAAATATGAAATCTAGTTTCTGGCAAAGGTAGTATCACAAATGAGAAGGAGAAAGAAGAATTCAATAAATGTTTTGCAATGTAATTAACAAACATGGATATTTCCTCTAATCCAAACACCAAAAGTAATACTCAGAGCCCTAAGAGAGGGCATGAGGTTTTCGGGAAGTCGTAAAATATGAACAGGATTGTGTCAGGTGAACAAATAAGATGACAGTCATCAGAAAGCAGAGGACACAAACATGCAAAACAACATTCAGGTATTTGCGAGCAAATGGTTAGAAGGTGAGACAGGGAATGACCAAAAAGAAGACCATGAAGGTAAGCTGTCCTCTCTGTGATGGAGAACCAAGTGCTGAATAATTCTAAGCAGAAAAGTGACATGGTCACATTTTAGAAAGGTCAGCTGAACGGCAAAGTGGAGGAGCGACTGCAGAGATTGGAAAGTGCATGTCATTAGGAAGCTGCTGAAGACCCTAAATGAAAGGTTCCCAGAGCTGTCCAAGGTCAACTTTAAAAGAAAATCTGGAGTATTTTTCTCTGGCTTATTTTTCTTCAGGCTTATTTTTCTTTAGGCTTATTATTCTTTAGGGTCTTTTAGGTTGGAACACAGAGTCTCTTCTGTAAATAGTTTCTTCACATTCTTCCGTCTTCCTAAAGTTGAAAAATAAGTTATTTCCTGTGAAATCTTAGTGACTTTTTTTAAGTTCTTTGCAAGGGTAATCCATGCCCTTTATTTTTCTTGTATCTGAAATATTTCTATTAAATTAGCTAATTTCTCCCTGAAGTCTTATCCTTCACTTTAATAAGAGGAAAATGAGGCCACTGTATGTATTATTAAACTTCATTTCAGTCTGAAATTGAATTATAAACTACCAGTAGTTCCTCTCCTGAATCCCAAGTTATTGGTCTATGATTCATGCTTCCGAATGGCTTTCAATCTTTTGGGGGTGGTGAGGAAACCGTCTTAAAATAGCCTCAGTGTAGCTCATTGAATATTTTTGAGAAGTCTATAATTTTGGAAACTTTTATAAAAATATTTTACTAACAATGACCCTGCAACAGGGAATTTGCTTCAGGCTTTGAACATGTGAGTTGCTGTTTGTTTCTTTGCTTATTTTCTTTTCCTGAATGTAGTGGTAGTTTCAAAGACTGCATTTATCCCCAGAGGAGGTATGATGATTAAATAGGCCCCTTTTATCCCAACTACTATTTCTGTGATACACTCCAGCATAAACTCTTTCAGCACCATCCTGTCCTGAAAGATTATACTTAATTGCTCAACTAACCTAGTCTCCCGTAAGTCCTATCTTCTCTCCTTCTGAATTGCTCTGAGAGTCAAAAACTGCTCACTAGCTAGGGTATTAGGAAAGAGACAAGAAATAGAGATTATGAGTCAAGTCTCAAGTCAGACAGACTTGGTTAGAACTGAGCTCCATCACACCATAGAGCAACTTGCCAGTGCGGCCAAGACTGACTGGTTATACCTTTGTGAAGTGAGAAAAGCAGCCATTCCTTCTATGTGACCATTGTAAGGCTTGCTGTATGACACTAGAGAAGGACTAGGACAGCATCGAACCCAGAAAAAGCATTCGCAAGCTGGACTAGCTGTCTGATCCTGGGCAAGTCACCCACCCTTGCCGAATCTGTTACTGCCATATCCAAAGGCCAGTATGAAGGGCGTGCATGTGGTGTCACTGAATAAATCTGCTGAGTACAACTCTATGTGAGACACGGCCTAAGTTGAGCCTGAATCCATTGCCCCAGGAATCCGAGATCCCATGACCTTGCAGAAGCATTTTGGATTGGCAAGCGGCTCATTGGGTTGTGAATACAGGAAGCTGCCAAGGGATGGGGACCAAGCAGAAATGAATGCTAAGGATGAAGGTTTTGGGAAAACTAAATTATAACAAGACAAAACTAGCCCTGCTTCAGCAAAGTGGGCTCCAAGAAGTTAAAAGGTGAGAGAAATCAAGGCAATCTAGAACCGGGAACATAGGAACCAGGACATGGCTGAAGGAAGGGTGAGCAGGTTAAGAAGCGACAGTATTTCTCCACTGAACCCAGAACCATGAAGTATTATAGAAGGTAGAATCTCTTCTGTACATCAAATCATGCATATTACGTACCCCCAGGGGAAACTGAGGTTCACAAACTTTGGGTGACTTATTTAAGCTCACATTGGTAGATCTGATGTGATGAAAATTTGACCCTAGGGGTATGAAAGTTTTTCCATTACCCTCTTTTGTAGGTATGTTTCTTCTTAATCCAGCAAACTAAAAATAGTGAAATCACAGCACCTGCCTTTCCTAACTGGAGAAGCTCCAGCATCCCCGAACTTGAGGACTGCGAGTGGCACCCATCTTAGCGTCCTTCTAACCATGAATCTTGGGAGCCCAGCGGAGCATGTCTGTCGGCATTCATGGCTTCACTCATCTTGTCTCTTAGCACCCAGCACACTCAGTACCTACTTGTTGAGTAAGTTGAAAGAATCTGTCAACATACACATGCCTTAAAAACATGCCTGCCGTAAGAATAGAGACCAAAGGCAGATTTCTCATCCCACTGAGACAGACTACTCAGAATCTGCAGACCCCAGTGCTGGATTGATTCTAGTCTGATGGCCCATGAATAAAACAATCTCTGAGCTCCCAGCATGAAGCAGCTGCTCTGCCCAGAGGTGATGGATGATAGCTACAAGTCCCTCTGGGCTCAGGCGTCCTCTCGGCCCATCCATAATCCCTGGATCACTGACGCAGCATGATGTAATGGGCCTCCCACGGCTCTGACGGTCTGGCCTGTCAGAGTGGATTTATCTTAGCCTGCACAGGGATGTGGGGCCCGAAGCTTGCTCAGGGCTCTGTGAGGAGGACCTTTGGAAAAATGAAGAGCTTACTTACGTCATCCCAACTGCACTTTCTCAGTTTCCCAAACATGATTGTCCCCACATCTCATGAATATCCCCACAGCACCTAGTGTGGCAACACTTAGCTCCTTTCCTGAATCACATGTCAAATGAATGAATGAATGAATGAACTAAAAAAATGAAAGAATGCCAGCTGACTTCCAATAAACCCATAGATTTTATTACCAATAAGTAGGTGGTATGTTCAGCTATCAATTTTGAAAGCATAATCTTTAAAAATTAATATCTGGCTGGATTTGTGTGGCTCCCAGTTTCTACAGCATTTTCCTACATTTTATCTGTCAATTAAGACTGCGGGATCTGGAACCCAAATGCCAAGATTAGAATGCTGGCCTTCAGACCTACCTAATATGTGTCCTGGGACAAGGTGCTGACCTTCCAGACTTGGGTTTATTCATCTGTTAAATGAGGGCGATGCAAGAAATAATTGAGATCACAGAGGCAGCTATCACTAGTGCCTTCGCATTTGGATGCCTGTCCTACAGGAAGACATTGCCCTCCTGTTTTCATATGAAACAGCCGAGTCTCACAGAGGTGACATGATTTGCCCAGGTCACAGTGTCACTGAAATTTGGGCATCTAGCTTACCAGTGTCCACCAGTCAGAGGTACATTCCATCTGAAATCTACCCAAACTGCTTGTAATCTAGGGAATTCGCCCTGAATCTCTGAATCCACCTACTTCTGAGGGCATCAAGCATCTCACTCTACTCTGGGTCTTTCTGGAAGGGACACTATGACACCTATACCCCTCGAGCTCAGAGCTAGAGCTCCTAGAACTGCCATCAGCACCGAGAAGAGAAGGAAGCTGGAATGAACCACAGAAGAGAATACAGATGAACCCTCGCACCTGGCAAGGCTCAGATAATTCACGAAGCTGGTTTCCACTCCAACTGCCCACTACACTCACCAGGCACCACTGAAGCACGAACAGATCGCAGAGGTGCCTACCCACAAAGAGCTCAGATTCAAATGTGGGATTTGGTCTTTGCTGCTTTGGAAAGAGTAAGGGCGACTGAAGAGCCTAGCCCAGGCCAGAACCACTCTTGTGGGCCGTTGTCATTGATGGCTGGATGTTTGGGGGATGCAGTCACCCCATTTTGTTCCTGTCATAGGAACTCAGGATGCGCCATACACAGGGTGCCATCTTGAGACTGAGCCCTGAGACCAGAGATGGTACTAGCTCCTATTAACCTCAATTTACACTAATTGGGTGAAGTATGTTTTCTTCTATTGCCATGTTTAGAGATCAGCACGGGGGGTTTGGGGCAGCTCCCCCCGCAGCCTGACCACTGGGTTAGGAACTGCATGTGGGCAAACTAATCATTGACAAGAACGGCCCAAGGAAATAATGATCTTTGTTCTGAAGATGTGCAGAACTGAAAAGCATCTTCTCAGTAGGTGATTAGGATCCGATGTATGTCATTTGCCGACAAATCTCCACCAGGGAGAAGGCACCTTTCAGTCTGTGAACACACATCTATACAAACTACCTTTAAACCAGCTGTGTGGCAAGACAGATTCTGGACAAGAGTCCTTATCTTCTTCTTCAGCCAGTTTTTAAAATAAAGTCATCTTCCCTGCCTCAACACCTTGTCTCTTGACTTACTGGTGAGTAGTGAGTAGTGGACTTGAGTCCAGTAATAATTCCCCCACCCTGGCCCCCAGCCCCTTCTAGTTTCTGTCTGATCCATTATTATCCTACTAATCCCTCGCTAGACTTCTGTTTTTCTCTGCCAAAACCTACCTCTGGTTCTCTGTCCCACTCTGCTGAAGCCTGACCGTGACAGCGCCCTCTGTGAAAGCTGTGGCTTACCATGAACACCCTGCTCCCCTCAGTCTCCATCCTGGCATGGAGGACAGGCCGGGAGCACGTCTCCTCCCTGTATCCCTCCTTCTCCACCTGCTCCGCCTGCTCAGCCCACTGCTCACATGCACTGTGCTGCCCCATGGGGACACGGAAAGGTACATTTCGGCAGCAAATTCCACTGTGTTACTTCCCAGCTGGACCGCGAAGGTGCAGGATCAAATGCAAACTTCTCAGCAAGACCAGAGTTTCAGCAGGGTCCTGTGCAGTTTCACCAGGTTTCCTAATCATATTTTCTGTGGCTTCTCCATTCTATCTGCATGTGAACCAAACTCATTCATACTCTGTTTCCAAAACCTACCACCCAGCATCACATCCCAGGTTTGGGCCTACACTGTTTTTTTGCCTGCCACCCCTCAAATTCCCTCCATATATGTGTAAGGGAGGAAACCCACACATGGAAAAAGGATCTAGCATCATGAAGAGTCTGCTGGGGCCAGAAGTTGCCACACACACACACACACACACACACATGCACGCACACACACACACACGTAATTCCAGCACTCTGGGAGGCTGATGCAAGAGGATCCCAAATCTGAGCCTAGCCCTGGGCAGTTTAGCAACTTAGCAAGATCCTGTCTTAATATATAAAAAGATGCAGTCCAGTGTAAAGATCCTTGGTTTAATCCCGAGTTACCAAAAAAAGTCTCTTTCCCAGCTTTGAAGCCAGGCCCTGGCTGACTCTCTTCAAGCATTACTGCTCCCAGCCTTCCTGGCAGCCCCATGGGCTAGGTGCTATGATTACACCCACACCACAGGTGGACAAACAGCAGAGAGGTTCTTTTTCTTCCAGCACATGTTCTTGCCAACGACTTGGTGGCCAGGGAGCACTGTGCGGTAGGGCACATGGCGGGTGCTGGGCAGGAAGTGAGAGAGAAGGGGTGTGTAGAGGATGTGAAAGTGGAGCCACATGGTAGACACTGAAGGGAGATTTTGGCCAGTGAGCAATTCTTGGGAGTATATGCATCAAGTAACAGATGTCATATCCACTTTTAGTTGTTTGGTGTTTAGTATATGATTTGTTTCCCCTATTTCTTTTTTTTTTAATTTTTTTTTATTATTTTTACCAAGAACATGTATTAGTACATTGTATACATAATGATCATAATCAACATGGTTATTTTGTACCTGTACATGATACATCTTGGTTTTCCCCCCTCTTCCCCTCTTCCCCTCCCCTCCTTTACATTCATCCACCCCTCCCTATTTGCAACAAGTATAACTACACTTTACCATTTTTTCCCCTTTCATCTTACTTTTCTTTTAACCTTCTTCTTTATCCCCCTTTTCCCTATCTAGTTCTCTCTTTTGAATACTATCTCTCTTTTTTCTTTTTTAAACAAAATATCTATTCTACCCCTTTGTCCTTATTTACACTTATGGTTTCTCATATCAGAGAAACAATTCGATGTGTACTA
>PVJO010020675.1:0-31513 GCA_004026905.1 Hystrix cristata
CCTCTGGCACGCTTTGGGGCAGACACTGATCCAGGCTGATGGACTGACACTGGCTGACGCACCTCGTTGCCCCCGTTTGCAAGCAGAAGCAGGCTCCCGGCAGGCCCCACCGCCCGTCTCCCCTGGGTCCCCGCGCCTCCACACGCCCAGCCGCGCGGGAGCCCCCTGAGCGTAGCACCCTGGAGACGGCTCGTCCACACCCCATCGTCCAGGGCTATCGACAGGTACAGCGCGCTCTGGCTGGGACGTTCCCACACGAACCGGCTGGACACGGAAGGAGCTTGCCTGCCTGACCTCTAACCTCCACGGTGGCAGTTTTTTGGCTCTTTGTTCACAGCTTTTTCCTAGACGATGAGAGGCACATGCGGTTAGTGAAAGCATGTGGAGTGAATGGGTCTCCCCATCTGAAAGAACACCTTCCCCTCCTTTCTTCCTCATGACTTTCCCAGAGGACATCCACTCTGGCCTCAGTCACATATTCTGAGTCTTCCCTCATTTTGTACCGAGTCTCAGTGAAGATAAAGGTGTTGGGCGGCTCTCTGTCACTGGGATTAAAATTTGAGACAATCATCTTGGTCGGGAGAAGGTGTGTTCTGGCTGACAGTTTCCGAGGCTGCAGTCACTCTGGGTCTGTGCCGGCTCAGAACCTGATGGTGGGAGCACGGCAGGAGGCCCAGCTGATGGAGGCCAGGAAGTGAAAAACAGAGGAAAGCCGGAGTCCAACCTCCTTCATGGGCACACACCCCAGGGACCGCCTTTCCTTCCTTAGGCCCCGCCTCCCACAGGATTCACAGCCTCCCGACGGTGCTATGGTGCTACGGGCTGAGGGCCAAGATTCTAACACAGTGGACTCTGGGGGAAGTTCAAGATCCAAGCCATAGCCTGACTTCTAGCCAAGAGTCACATGCCTCCTAGGGCCTCCAGTGGGCCTCTGATTTTTCATCCTTCTATGCCGCATTTCCCCTTTTCCTCTTCCCTCTTAGTTTTTCTCATTCTTCTTTTCCTCTCCCCATCCCCCATTTTTTTACTTGTTTGATATATCCAAAAAAGACAAATTTTACCCTAAAGATTGTTTCTCCACCTGCAATTTATCTTAGAAATTAAGATGTTCCAGTTACAAGTTAACTATTATCCTTTCTTTATTGTCTTACCATTATATGTATTTGTGCATATATGTGCATGTGTATATAGTATTGTTTTTGTTTTAACTTTTTTGCAATTATATATTTTTCTAGTTATAGTACGTCTATTTGCTTGTTTTCTTTGTTTGATTTCATGTTTCTGAGATTTATCTATTTGGAAATGTGTATCTCTAGTTCCTCCTTTGTCCTTGCTCTATAATACTCTACTACATAAGTGGATTAATTCATTCTGATGAGATATGGAGGTGGTTTTAAATTTTTGCTAGTATGAATACTGTTGCTATGAACATTTTTGTTACTCTTTTGGTAGGCATGAAAGGTTACTATTGGCTCAAGGGGAAAAAGTCCAGTGCCACTTTTGCTTGAGCACCCCAATGGAGCCTACACTGCACCACCTCAGGCCCAGGGCCTCAGTGGCTCAGGAGAGGTGCCCGTGCTGGCTCAGCAGTAAAGCAAATATATCAATTCCTTCACTGCTGAGTTTGAGGGGAAATTTTCAGATTTTTAAAAAATTGTGCCTTATGTAGTCTGAAACCATCTACAGTGATACCTCAATTGTCAAAGAGCTCCAAACTGGAACCGTCCACTACTCGAACAGCAGAGTTTAAAAAAAAAACTGCTTGGTGTTTGTAACTTTGCTCCACAGTCAAAATGAAAATCTGACTTGAAAAAACCCGTATAGGCTGAGAGTGAGTCACAGGTTGCATCTTACCTCAGACACAAAGAGCTGAAGCTTCAGTCTAACCACCACTCTCACCCGGACAACATACAGTGCTTGTGTCCCTGTGTTAAAACATTCGTCACTCTGCTTTTTTTTTTTTTTTTTTTGCACTTTATTTCTTTATTTGTGTAAAATATCATAACCTTGGCTCCAAAGGAATTTTGTGACACCAGCAGTAAAGCTAAGAAGAAAACTGAGAACCACCATAGAGTTAAAGAAAGAAATCACTGCAAAATTTGTTAAAGTCCTGGAAAAATGAATTTGGAAGTGTAATTTTGGGGCCTCAAGCCAATTATTTGGTTTTCCATTATTTATTATGGGAAAAAATGTTCAGTTCTCAAACTTTTTGGTATTTGAACCCAAATTCGGAACAAACTGAGTTCAACAATCAAGGAGTCACTATAGCAGTGATAGTATCTTTTAACTCTAGCTTTGCTTTCTTGCCTCAGCAATTGGCATTTAATTCTCCTTCCCCTTTTTTCCTTTTTTTCCCAAAATCACTGCTTTCGACAGAATTATTGATCTACATCTTTCCTTCCCCAAGATGACATTATTTTTTTTTAAATCACACACATGAAGGTGGGAGAAATTTTTATGAACAATGTTAATAACTCAAAGGTATGATGATACAAAAGGTGTGATAAAATCCTCACAGTGCCCTAATACCTACTGTATCAGGATTTTTTGTTTAATAGAAAAATCATGAGTACAATCTACTTTCCTACCAAGAATGTTAGTTAACCTTGGCTTGACAAAGGTAGATTTTTTTTTAACCTTTTATGCATCTTGACATGCATTTTTGTATCACATGACATCTTGATATCATGTGATACCAAAAAATTTGTTAGGCTTTTCAGTATATAATATCTGCATGTCTCAAGGTTCAAATTCTAGGTTTTCTGGCCTGTGATTCTAAAATTTAGTATTCTTCTATCCCACAGGAGATGGTGAAGTCCATACAGTAATTTGAGCACCGTCCAATGGGCATTCTGGCTACCTTTCAGGTGTAAAGAAAATCTCATAGAGTGGCTTCTTAAAGCCAGGAGGAGTGTAACCCAGTGAATGCTTCTCTCCCTGTCCCCGACAACTTACATTTCTAGTGGCACTGCCAATCCACTCAACTCGAATAACCTTCACAGGTTCTTGAAGAACCATTACACTTAGACTGCAAAACCAGAAACAGACCCATTATTCTCTCTCTCTCTCTTTTTTTTTTTTTTTTTTTTGGTTTTTTGAGGCAGAGTCTCACTATGTAGTTCAGGCTGGCCTTGAACTCACTGTGTAGCCTAGGCTGGGCTTGAACTCCAGGCGATCCTCCTGCCTCAGCCTCCTGAGTAGCGGGATTACAGAGTGTGCCCTGTTACTCTTTTAAAGTTCAGACAGTGCTTGAATAGACTACAAGGCCTCTTTCGGCTCGCCTATGCCTCACTCCCAAGGCTCAGTGATGGCTCTTTCAGCACAGCCCTCCCACAGTGACTTCCTTTTGCAGGAATCTCAGATCTTCAGCAACACAGTTAAATGTGACCTTCCCTTCTCCATCTTGTATATCTGAACTTTATCTTTGCCTCTATTTCTAGCCTTCATTAACCTGTGACCTTCTCTTGCTTATTTTTAATAAACTGCAGTACTTGTACTCAAATTCTTATCACGTCACGTTAGAGGATGAGTATCTTCCACGTGGCAAAATGGTAATAAAAACAATCTCCAAGCAAAGCGAGCCTTTGTGCATCAAGTTCTGCTCCGATAAGGTAAAGCCATTTCTGTTATTCATCAGGGTCCTGGCTTATATTTTAAACTTCATTGTGGATGCCCACGGTTCCTTTGAAGAGCATTTTCAGGCACAATAAGATATTTGCTTTTTGTAGCTAAAGAACTAGTCTATAAAAAGTTTTAATGACTTCCGAGTTTACATTTTTAACAATAAAAGCAAGAATAGTTGATATTGAGTATCTGCTGTATACCAGGCCATGTATGAAGTGTTTTCAGCTTTCCACTAATCACTGCAACAACTTTATACCATTTTACTGGTGTTACTCTTTATACTCATTTCACAAATGCAGAAATTGAGGCTTAAAGAGATTGGTACCAAATTGGCACCAATCAAAAATTAAAGACAAAAATTTTGAACTGACAAGTTGAGAGGAAATTATGGCAAAATAAACTATTTTTATCCCACAAAAATGTTATTCTAACAGAGTACATATACAAGCAAAATGAAGTGGTGAATCAGTAAGATCAGTCAACAGAAACAAATGATTCCTTTCCAGGGAATTTATGGAGAACATATATTTGGGGGTGAATTATCCATGAGGTTGAATGAAATCTGCACTATATATTATGTGTTTGACATCCAACTTGGTCTGAAATAGATCATCACTTTGTCCAGTCCCATAAGGAACTGTGACTGCAAAAACTGCCAAACTGCTTATTTAATTAGGTAAAACTGAAAGCTGATGTTTTCAGAGCTGACATTATTAGCACCTCCGTAGAAGGAGTTCTTCACATTTAACTCCATGGGCTTTCTGTGTTTATTTCCTAGAGACTGAAATGGGATTTATATGCAAAATCTAAAAGCCCAGAAATAGTCTTGAGCATATGGCAGAGAGTTCACGCTGTGATGCTTAAACACGCAAAACTGCCCACATGAAAGGAGTTGCTGCGTCCGCGAGGCCCGGGCTCCTTGCTTTCTTACACTGACTCACACTGCAGCTGCGGGTACGTAAAAGAGAATCTCTACTGCTTTCTATTCAAAAGCATGCAAATTGCAGATTTCCCTTTTGTTTCTTGGTGTCTCATTTGTTCAGCCTCCTTATAATAATAGCCCTGAGCCTGAAAACTAGCTAAATTTCTGATTTCATTTTTTATTCTCCTTTTATTAGGATTTAAAAATCAAATTATCTGACTTCATTCTACTTTCATAAAAGTAGGCGGGGAGCCTATTTCCTGTTAATGATGAGCTAACCGTATTCTGACAGTGCGTTAGAGAAGAGTCGGACCACATGCTGGCGGGGGAAAGTCAACTAGGAAAAAAGTGCACTCACGTTTGGAAAGTGAGTCAGTCTCTAGAAACCGACTGCATTTAACTCACAAAACTGGCTCCAAATCAGCAAATTGAAAATTCTTCAAGAGAGGCTGCATAATAAATATATCTAGAGTTGTCATGTGGGGAATTATTTATAACAAATTGTATTTAATTGCAATGACATCAATTCCTGGCATAGCTGGAATAATTGATAGCTTTTTCACAAAACTAAAATACATACGTCAAATGACGGCTAGATGCATTCGGAGCTTTACCTAGAATTGTCAAAGTCTGCATGGCTGAGCGTATTCCATTAAGTGGTTGAGTGTCTGCCCTACACCGAAGCGTGTGCAAAAGCAAAGCTCTTGGAGGAGCAAAATTGCACTGGCACATGGCACTGTGATGAACTGGCAATAGGTGCCTCGGAGAGACTTTATTTAAAGAAATAATTTGAAAAAGATTTTCAAGAAATCAAGGTTTCTCTTCCTCTTCAACCTAGTGGTGCAAATCCGATTGCAAATCTCCCCTCTGTAAATAAACAGTGAAGAAAGAATAGACGAGGTGACCCAGCAGCCTGACAGCATTGTGTGATGATCTGAACATCTGCCAGATGGCTCAGCAGAGTCCAGCCCAGGTCCTGACCAGAGTTGAGGCTGCATCCCATTTTCACCTGGGAGAAAGGCAGAGCCAGGACCATCGAGATGAACGATAACATTTCTGAGCATTTTGTCGCACTGCACAGCTCACACATTGCTTTCACATACAAGAATCCCGTGACTGTGATGACAATTCTCTTGAGTAGGTAGGCTATACATCAGTATTATCCAGTCTGTGTTGCAGGGGAGGCTGGAGTCTAAATCTCCAGATAAACCAGTTTTCTCTCCACCCATCGATCATTCAATCTCACCCCGCCAGGGACCGTGGTGCGCACTTGTAATCCCAGCACTCGGGGAGGCTGAGGCAGTGGGACTGTAAATTTGAGCCCAGCCAGGACAATTCAGTGACTCAGCAAGAACCTGTCTCAAAATAAAAAATAAAACAGGGCTGCAAATGTAGCTCAGTTGAAGGCTGTGGATTCCATCCCTGGGACCAGGGTGGGGGGGTGGGGTGGGATTGACAAGCCTAGATCTCCCCCCAGCACATTAGTATCAAAAGGACTGTGGGGGTTGGGGGTTTAGCTTAGTGGTAGAGTGCTTGCCTAGCAAGTGCAAGACCCTGAGTTCGATCCCCAGCACCACCCTCCCCCAAAAGAACTGTGTATATTTATATATTTACTTGATGACAAAAATGATGGCCCGGGCTCTGCCGTTATATTCTGTGAAGCAGTGGGTTGAGTATTTAAGATGACGACAAGCACTTGAGGAACAATGGAAAAGAAAAAAATCAATGTAATAAGTCACACTGTACAAAGGAATTGTACATCATGCCCCTGATGACAACAAGTAGTTACTGCGCCAAAAAACTAGCACAAAAATGAAACCTGTGGCTTAGGCGTCATCATAAATCTGCACTAACCAGAGCTCCAGGTAACACACCACCCAACACTGCAGGAAACACTAAAATGCTTCCATGGCAACTGTCACCAAGGGCATCATCAGGATGCTGAAAATGGAGAAGAGAAAGAAAGCTATAAACTGGGGACAAATAAGACTTTGTTCCCTCATACAGGGAAGGCCATCGTTCTGTCTCAGAAATCATAAATATTGAACCACCCAAGGCAGGCTGTAACCAGCTCTTTCAGCTCACCATCTTCCTGATCTATATATTCTTTCAAGAGAAGAAATCAAGTGAAAGCTAAAAGTACAAGGCACTCACACATACGTGTGTAAGGCAGGCAGCATACGCTCTAGCCTAATGGATCTGTCCTGATCGGGGAAGGGAGTTGCAAGCCTCAGCCCAGCCATTTATTAACCATTGTCAGGGACACAAAAGTGAAACAAAACTAGACCTGTCCTGGGAGTATTCGGGGCGACGACGAGTGGTGAGAGATAAATTACTATAAAATAAGTGAGATGTGAAAGATGTCGAAAAAGAAGTAAGATTGTTCTTATTCGCTTTTAGAATATTATTGCAGGGGGTTGCAGGTTTAGAATATTACTGGAGAAAATACTGTCCTCTAAGAAGATGTGTAGAAATCATAACACCCAGCATCTCAGAATGTGATCTTATGTGGAAATACAGTCTTTCCAGATATAATTAAGTCAAAACAAAGTTATTAGGGAGACTTAATCCACTCTTTCTGGCACCCCTAGAGAATGTCGTGTGAAGACAAGAGTCACAGGGAGACGATGGCCATGCGGCAACAAGATGGAGCTTGGAGTGCTGCAACCACACGGCGAGGGACAGCAAGGCTGGCTGAGAGCCCACCCGGAAGCTAGGAGTTGTCCCACCTGCAGCCATCAGAAATGGCTCTACCAACACTTTGAACTCAAACTTGCAGCCCACAGAATGCTGAGAGAGTACATCTCTATTGTTTCAAGCCACCCAGATTTTGGTACCTTGTAACTGTGGCCCTAGGAAACCAAAACAGAGGGAGAGATTATTTTATGTTAAAGGGATTAGAGCAGACTTTTTAAAATTGGTACACGGTTGGAGTACATAATGATCACATTCACCATGGAGAGTAGGCACAGGCATATAATAACACATCTTAATTCTTTTTATCCCCCTTCTCTTCCCCTTCCTCCCCCTCCCTCCATCTCTAAATCCCTTTCCCTGTTTCTTACTGTCTTTTATTTTGCTCTTTCAATTATTTATAATTTTGGTTTCTCATATAAGAGATGTCATGCAATATTTAAACTTGTGTGTCTGATTTATTTCACTTAATATTATGCATTCATTTTCCTTCAAATGATCCAAGTTTATCCTTCTTTATGTGTGTAAATACCACATTTTCTTTACCCTTTCATCTGTTGATGGACATACAGGCTGTTTCCAAGATTTGGTTATTATTATGAGTTGTGCTGCTATAAACATGGGTATGCATATGTCACAGTAATATGATGTCATTAACTCTTTGAGAAGATATCTAGAAGGGTAATAGCTGGGTCAACTGGAACCTCCAGTTTTAGTTTTTTGAGGAATCTTCGTACTGATTTCCATAGTGGTTGTACTAGTTTACATTCCCACCAACAATGTAGAAGGGTTCCTTTTTTCTTACAGACTCACTAGCATTTGTTGTTTGATTTCTTGGTGATGGCCATTCTTTCTGGAGTAAGATAGAATTGCAGTGTTGTTTTAATTTGCATTCTCTAGCGGCTGGAAATTTGAGCATTTTTTATGTATTTACTGGGCATTTGTACTTCTAAGAAATGTCTGTTCATTTCAGTTGCCCTTTTAGGGGGTGGGGAATGCTGGGGATCAGACTCAGGGCCTTGCACTTGCTAGGCAAGCGCTCTACCACTGAGCTAAATCCCCAACCCCCAGTTGCCCATTTTTTGATTGGGTCTTTTTTGGGGGGAGGGGATCTGAGTTTTTGAGTTATTTATATATTATAGATTAAAAACTTGCCATATCTGGTCAAATTTGGTAGCACCTGCCTGTAGTCACAACTAATTGAAAGGCAGAGATAGAAGAATCCTTTGAGTACAGGAGTTTGAGGCTAGCTACTCTGGAGAAATTAGTGAGACCCTGTCTGAAAAAAAAATTAAAAAGAACAGATAGCAACTGAATGGCAGGAAAAGGGTTTTCCCATTTACATGATAAACACACATTACTGAGAATCCACCATACACCAGGTACTGTACCCGGACTGGCCCCTGGCACATGCACGGAAGGGCTGTAGCTCACACCTTCCTCGTTGACCCTCCCTGTTCTGTCTCACAGTGGTTGCTTTGTACAGAAGCTTCACTGTGGTGAACAGAAGGGAAGGAGGGCCTGGGGTTTGGGAAGGGTAGCAGACTGGAGAAGGGAGAAGGATGGAACCAATAACAAAGCATATGCCCCCCTTCTGACCTTGTCCATGACCTCGTCTGAGAAGAGAGGGTAGAAGCAAGACCAGAACCTCTGTGGGCTGTTTTGTTTTCACATGAAACTAGGTGAGAGGTTCTAGGCACAAGCCCAACACATTCAGGACTTAGAGGGCTCAGCCAAGAGAGACCATCCCCTCTCCATTCCTCTGAACAAGGCTTTTCAAACACCAGACTTGTTGGGAGCATCAAGATTCACCATCCTTAGCACAGGCCGTGTATTCATGACAGACAGTGACCCTGGAAAAAGTTTAGCCTTGGCAAAGCTTTGGCAGTGACCTTGAAACCAGAAGCAAGACGTGTGGGAGCTGGGAAAGAAGAAAAATAACAAGGCAGAAGTCCATGACAACTAAAAGAAAGGCTGATTAGAAAGGACACTTCTTTGGAAACTAGAAACAGTTTGAAGGGAATTAGTGTCCTTCAGTCAAATAGAAAGGGATCCATGCCATAAGAGAAAAATGGAATGTAAAGTGACCTTGTTTTGTGAGACTGTGTTTCATGGTAACAGGCTGATGAGACCCAGAATATATGGGTCAGGAACAGACTTTTTATTATCATCCAACTTGAAATGCACCATTTCCCCCCACTTCCCACTTTATGAGCAAGAAAACTGAGGCTCAAAATGTACTTAACCTTTCTCAGCTAGGAATTCCATCAATATGTGACTGAATCAGAAATAAAACCGTGTGTGTCTGCCACGAAGGCCATATTCTTTTGACCATGCCACACTGCTAATGTGGGCAAAGGAGGAAATGACGCTTCAAAAGAGTTTGGAAAAGAATGCAATAGGTCCAAGTATCAGCCAGGGTTCTGGATGGAAACGGAAGTCAACCCAAATTGTCCAAGTGAAGAGACTTTACTCAACATGCTACTGACAGCTGTGGGCAGAATTAAGAGAATTAGCAGGGAGACTGAGACACTCGGAGATCAGCAATAGAAGAAAGCCTGTTTTAAGAGACCTCGGGAGGCTTGGTGAGACCTAGAGGAGGGAGGAGAAGCCACGAGCAGGATCACGGACAGACAGACACCGCCCTGCCAGAGAGTGTGCTCCCAAGCAGGAAGTGGGGGGAAGAAACCTGAGCTCCCCTCTCACCTCCCGATCTCCTGTCCATGCCACCCAGCTGGAAACCAGCTGTCACAGGAGGCTTGAAGAAGCAGGTGCAGAGATCAGGGACACACAGAGTTGGAAGAAGAGGAAGGTATTTCTGTGGGCTGCGCAGAAGCATTGTCCTGTTTTACTCTCAGATCTATTCCCTGCCCTACTCTGTCCTGCTCTGGATCACACAGAATTACTTTGCTCAGCTTCCTTTGCCAGTAGGAGGCCTGTGTGGAGGACAGATAGGGAGAAACCAGTATATTTCTCCCCTTTCCTCTACTTCAGACAGGGTCTCTGGCAGTGACTGTCTCTTCTACGGACCCAGCTCTTGCTGCAACACCTGCTGTGGCTCCAGCTTCTGCTTGGTGACCTGGATCCTTATACCCCTTAACCTTTAGAAACGGCAGCAGCTTCCTGCTCTGGATAGTTTCAGGGATGCCTCACTGTCCCATTTTGGTTTTCTTAGCAGCAGCATTTCTTATCAACCCAATTCCTTGTATTAAATACTCTCTGCTTAAAAAGACCTAGATTGTTGGGCCTAGATTAACAAAGGAAACTCACACTGGAGGATGTCAGTCTTCCCAGGAAAGGATGAGGGAGATGAATGTAAATGTGATTTGCAAATCAACATCAGTTGAAACTGTCACTGTTGAAAGCCAGTTCCTTCCTCTCACCTTGAGTCCCCCAACTTTCAGGGTTCTGACCTACTTTTTGGCTCAGCTTGCATCCCTGGAAGGCACCCCAGACACATAAGCAATATTCCATCAGAGCCCTCACTATCCTGCTGATCCGGCCTTCTGCTACAACTGTGTTGTCAATCCAGGACCCTGAGTAGAGTGAATTAGCTATTTTTTCTGATCCTGCTGTTTTACTGGAAAAACGAACACTACATGGCCCAAATTTCTTCTTCAAGGTTGTGAATGTGTCCTGTTAATTATATCCACAATGCTCATTTTCGAGATTCATGCATCAAGTGACGTTAGCACAGTGGGACCGAGGGAATCACTCTCCTTCACCCATTTGAGTTTGGGCAGAATCCTAGTGACATAGGAGATTAGGGTGTGGCAAAGCTGCATGGGGAAGTTGGCGTGACCTGTTAATTACAAAATCCCAGAACACATTCTCAAAACAGCTCCCGAATCCCTACACATGGACTTCTCTTGAGAACTCGAGCAGGTTTTCAGTAGGATGGTCTAGACATGACATCAGCTGGAGGTATGGGATCCCAGAACCCCCTATCAGGACCTGTACATAGGTAGACATTCTCATGGGCTTCATCGAGATTTGGACAGCATAAAAGGACAAAGATGCCAAGAAGATCTTGCTACCATGGCATTCCTCACAATAGCCACACAATAGGGTGTACTTTCATCTTGTTTTTTCCTTTTTTACTCAGCCTAAGCTCCTCTGCAGAGCCAGTTTCTCTCTCACTTTTCACTTTTACTTTTTCAAACAAACTTTGCCACTGCTTTTTGCTTGTTTTGTTCAATTCTCGGTTCCAGACAAGAAGAACCTGGAATATAACTTCAGAAGGAGAGGTGAGCAACCCAGAGCCCAGCAACATTTATTTAGTGAGCAACTTCTAGAAGGTGCTACCTGATAACATTTTGGCAAGCCAGCCAGGAGAATCAAAAGTCAAGAGATTCTGATAACACTAGGGCCATTCCTCCTTCCATTGTCCTAAGAGAGGTAGAACACATAGTATAATCCAGGAAATCTTTGAATCTCTGGCATTTAATCTCCTGGCCTGACCTTCAGTCACCTTTCCCCTACTCAGACCTTATTAAGGGTTCATGAATAGGAACTACATCTCATGCATGTAATTAATATCAGAATGAATTCTAGGATAGGCATGTGTGTTGAGAGCCCCTCAGATAACACAGCATCCTGTCAATCATTTCTGTCAATCTTACCTAAAGACTCAGTGGGAGGCACCCATGGTGCATATCCTTTAAATTCTGAAATCCTAATACAAGTGTGCTTGGTGCAGTCCTTTTTACATTCTGTTGTTCTAGTACTATTTTTCTGTTTCTGCCATATTTTTTGTCAGCATGGACTTTCCCTGAGTACACCTGCCCATAATCTTCAATAAATGCAGCTGCTTTTCATTTGCCATCTGACTGTGTACTTGCAATTCTTCACTCATCATACACAAAAGCCTGGAGTTGATCTGCTGAATCCATCCTACAGTAACACACCCATACTTTTCTCCAAGGCCCCTGAACCAGCTTAGGTTCATATCAACATAAAATTGATGGAAATAAAACTCACAAGAACTAGAACAATAAATAAATAAATTCATAAAATTATGATATAATGTCACATCCATGGAATAATAAAAAGTAGACTTGTCACTGGGTTGCATCTGAGAAGGTCCTTGAAGCTAAAAGGAACTTACTTCACCCTTTTGTAAAATAAATTTTTGCAAGTTTGTTGATCTCCACTGCAGAAAAAGAACATGTCAGTAAGAGGCATAAAATGGGTTATTAGGGAGGGATTTTAGGGTGCACTGAAGAGTGAAGTGCAGGCACTCAGAGAAATGAGACACACTACAGTTTGGAACTGGCAATCTTTATGTGTTTTGGGCAGGGGAAATCTGTAGAATTTGATAATCTGTGGTCTTTATTCTCAACTAGTGGGTGGAAGAGGAGAGCCCCCCATAGCTAGACAAAGGTCCATTCATACTGGAAATCATAACAGGTGAAAAAGACAGTCTACTCACTAGTGAAAGAGGATCATTTGCAAGCAAAAAGGGGAAAGGGCAAAACCATTTGTAGATGAAAAGGAATTGTCCAGGCTTATTATGTTCTGGGAGAAGAGAAAGAAAATAAATATATAAATTAATTAAACTGGATTTGTGTCCTGAAACTGCAGTTTTCCTTTTTAAAAATATGGTTTTCCTTATCTTCTTTCCGCCTAATTTTATTTCTTCTATCCTACCTCACGATAAGTTCATGAAAATGAAATAAATTGCTTCTATATAAAATCCAATGTAGAAAAATTGTAAAGTTATTAAAGTGACTCATGAAATAGTTTTCTGCATTTTTCACTTTAGAAAATGAAGCTTCCACATGCATTTGGGATTTAGTAATAATTTACAAACATTTCCATTTGTCAGGTGAGGAGGTGCATCTCCTATGTGAGGTAGGAGATTAGGGTGGGACAAAGCCCGTTGAGCAAGTGGTCATGACCTGTCAGTCATGGAGACTCAAGGCACATGCAGAGAACACAAAATTCGGAACAACTCTGCTATCCCTGAGCACTGTGCAGGGGACCAATCATAAAGGTCCTTTCTGTCTGGGACAAAGAATTGAACAAAATAAGCATCAACAGTGGCAAAGTTTCACATTTATTAAAGGTAGGAAACAAACAGAAGGGTAACGGAAGAACAGGCTCTACAGAGCAAATTTGGGTCTAGTGAAAAGGGAGGAAAAATAAAAATACACCCTACCGTGTAGGTCGGGCTATCCTGAAAAAGCAAGACAGCAAGCACTTAAGGGTGACTGTCTTTTTTCTTATATCTCCCACACTAGCGTCATATCCAGGTCATCCTATCAAAAACCTGTTTGAGTTCTCAAGAGAAGTCCACGTGCAGGGTTCTGAGAACTCTGCGCATATGTTCTGTGACCTTGTCCTGCCTCCTTTCCCGGCCAGCTTTAGCCACGCCCTACCTTCCTGTCTCAAAGCCAAGCAAGTTTGTGATAGGACAGCTATCCCAAATGCCTTATTTGCATGAGGGAGAATCAACTTAGGAACTAGAGATTCAAAAGACTCTGTCGTTACTCTCGTGGCTGCGGGTGCTTCTTTCACCAGCCCACTCTCACTCTGCAAAGTGCACTTCTTTTCCACCTTCAAGAAAGGTAAATCCAGGTTTTCAACTCTGAAACCTCGTACCACCTCATAGTAACTGTCTATCTTCTATCTCTTCCATCTTTTTCCCCAAATAAACTGTCTTTTGTTATAGAAAGAAGGAAGGAAAGAAGGAAGAGAAAGAAAGAAAAGAAAGAAGAAAGAAAGAAAGAAAGGAAGGAAGGAAGGAAGGAAGGAAGAAGGAAGAAAGGAAGAAAAAGAAAGAAAGAGAGAGAGGAAGGAAAGAAGGAGGAAGGAAGGAAGGAAGGAAGGAAAGGAAGGAAGGAAAATTCCTATTTCTGTATGTCGTGTCCGTTTCTTTGTTCAGGACAAGAACCTAGAAAGAATCCCTTCAAGTCTCAAAAAGCTAGTAACACACCTACTTAGGAAGTTGAGGCAGGAGGATCACAAGGTTGAAGCCAGACTGGGCAACTTAGTGAGACCTTATCTAAATTTTAAAAATGAAAGGGATTGGGTATGTAGCTCAGCCATAAAGCATGCTGGGTTCAATCCCCAGCACCACACGCACACACACACACATACACACACAGATTTACATTTACCCACAACTCTCCAAATTGCCTTTCTGTCTCGTATATTTCGAGGTCCAATATCAATGGTTTAAATACACATTTGGATATTTCAGACAGATTCAGTGTGGGCTCCGTCATATGCTTCAGCGGTAAGGTGGGACACGGTTCGGTCCAGCTGTTAAATGCAGTGGTACTGTAGATTACATTACTGGCCTCAATTCTTTGCTATACTGTATCTGGCCCTTTGCCATTGACTTGAGAGTCTCTCTTACCCTGAATGGTAGATTTGCATGTGTTGAGCAGTGCTCTTGGGAAAAGCCTTTTTAATGGAGTAAGAGAAGCAAGATTGCAGAAAGCAAAATGGGACTTAGTTGCAACCAGGCCTCAGCTAATCCCATGGGAAACTCTAGAGCTGGGCTAACATTTGAGAGGCGTCCTGAATTAAAGCAAGGGCCAGCCTCTCCTCCCATCAGATCTAGGTTGCTGGGGCGGGCATGCAGCTTCGCCAAAGCAATACCTTCAGCTGAGACAATCCCTGGCGGGCAGCAGGGGTGAGGATGCAGGAGGACAAGAGTCAGGGGAAGGGGAGAGGGGGGGCGATCTCTGAGCCATCATAAGCAGGAATTCCTAGCAGCTCAGGCATCAGTACTTTGGTTCTAAACTTGGATCAGGAGGTGCGCACAGCATCCCCTACATCGCATAAAGTATGATGAGTGCTACCAAGTGCCATCCAAAGGAAGGCAGGCTTGAAATAACATCGGCATGTCCTCAGCCACCTGTTTCACCAGATCTGGCATTACACAACTTCTGGCTCTTCCCTAGAGTCAAAATGAACATGAAAGTAAACATTTTGAATTGATTCAGGGCATTGAGGCAGCCACAACACATCTAAAAACACTCACAAAAGAAGACTTTGGAAATGACAAAAATGGTGAGATAAGTGTTTTGGAGGCAAGAGGGGGTATTCTGAGGAGCATTCATGGCAGTGTGTCTTCTACTATACTAAACTTTTAAAATTTAAATATTCACTGTATTTTTGGGTCATACCTCATATAATAAATAGTAAGAGTGGCTGGCACATAGTAAACTGTCACAATATGAGTTGTTTCCACTTTCAGTTATAGTTCTTGATATCCCAGGGGTTATTGTTTTGTTCTACACTTTGGCTCAAGCTGGAGAAGCCCCGCCTTAGCCCTTCCCAGGATTCCCTTCAGCATGTTGCTTTTGGTTGCCTTCTCTGGTCTTTTGTAATGTTTCAGGAATGCACTGTTTTTCTCCCTCTTCTCCTCTTCTTTTTTTTTTTTTTCCTAGCACCATTAAAAACAAAGAGTGGGTGTTATATGAATTTGAGAAGTGAAGGGGAATGACTTAAATTTCATTCATGTTTAAAGTGAAAGAAGCTAGTCGCCAGAAAAGGGGCACTACTGCTAAGATTTCTGAGGTAGCGAAACAAACATTTTCAAAGTCTCTCCTTTGCAGCACGGCATGGACCTGCTGGTTATAAAACATAAAAGTGTGTACTTAAGAACTCTGTCTGCTAACCCACAGGACCTGTGTTGTCTCATCGAGTTACAGCTCATTTGGGAATGGATTTTCTTTTGCAAATGAGTTTAAAAAAAAAAAAAAAAAGCAGAGAGTCTGTTGGCTTTAGAAGGAATAGAAGAATAGCAAAGCACTCTGCCAAAACGTGACAGTAGAATTTCAGTGAGGGAAAATTCTCCACCTACAGCAAGGTTTAAAAGTGGCTTCCAGCAAGAGTACCTCAGGCTCCTCTGGACACAGCAGAATAACATCGTATGCAAAGTCCGGAGAGCCCAGAAGTCACAGAAAAAGACCACTGTGGCACCCGCAGGCACCTCTCCTTTCTGTTCTCTGCCCTCCACCTGATAAAATCTTTGGCTCAGTAGTCCCACAACTGGGAGGCAGACACTAATTCGCCTCTCTCCTTGCTGGGTCCAGATCTGTCCTCCGCTCCACTCCCAGAACCTACACCCTTCGAGGGCAGAGAGCAGGATAAGCACGCCCTGAAGAATCGGGGCACAGTCCAACTGGCACAACCTTTGCTATTCTCCTCTGCCCACCAATATTTTCTAGGTTCCTGACTTGTTGCACCTAGAGATAAAAGCCTATGGATCTTGACCATAACTCATGGTGGCTGAGTGTTTCCAAGTTGCCATGTTCCATGCTAAACTCACAACCACATTGTTGACCACACATTATTATTTCTAGATAAAGGGTGAACTTGAGACCTAGAAGGAAATTTGAATAAATTGTTCAAGGTTACAAGCAGGTTATGGGCCAGAAGCACCAGGCATTGGGACACACCTGACTTCAGAGCTAGAATCTTTTGTACCGACTTGCTACTAGTGCATAACAAGCCACATCATACGGAAACAAGCATTTATTTCTGTAGCATCTAGAGGTCATCTTCCGGGTTGGCTGATATAAGCTAAGCTTGGCTGGGTGGCTGGCCAGGATCACCCGCTCTAGTTGTGTTTCCTCTTCCTCCCGAGTCCGGCATGTCTAAGAAGGGATTTGGAAATATGCAAGGTCTCCTAAGGGCTGGGTCCAGAACTGGTTCACTGACTTCTGCCTCATTCTATTGGTGAAAGCAAGTTACAAATTACAAGTCACCCCCAAGATTAAGGACCAGAGAGACAGCCCATCTTTATGCAGTGTAGGGGATGCTGTGCGCACCTCCTGCTCCATTTTTAGAAGCAAGATACTTATGCCCTGAGTTGCTAGGAATTCTTGCTTATGATGGCTCAGAGATTGCCTCCCTCTCCCCTTCCCCTGACTCTTGTCCTCCCACATAGTCACCCCTGCTGTCCGCCAGGGGTTGTCTCAGCTGAAGGGTATTGCTTTGCTCAAAGCCACCCCCAGGGGAGACCTACTGATTACTGACTCTTGGTGCTGATGGTTGGATACACCCATGAGCACACCCACAGCACCAGATGGAACAGATCCGGCCACATCTGCTGACAACTTTGCTGTTCCTTCTCACACCAACCCAAATTAGCCCAGTAGCCAATTACCAAACCCGTATACACAAGAAGCATTAAAGTGCATGGGTTGAGTGTAGCATCTGACTTACAGACCAAGTCCTCAGCTCACCATCTCCCCCTTACTGTGATATAACCCCCAAAAATCCACCCGCGAAATCATTCCCCAACTGGAGCTAACTGTACCACCGATCATGTCAGCCCTAATGACTCAGGTTACCACGCCCCTTACTACAGTTTCCTTCATCTGCAGGTCACTTTTCTTGCAAAAGGAAGAGGCAACCCTGAAAACTAGACAGCTGAGAACAGAGCCCGAAGAGAGTGACAAGAGGGGGACCCCCCTGCCCTCCTGCCGGGCTTCAGCCTTGGTGCTGGCCATCTGTGCTCTAAACCCTGGGGAGCCTCCTCCTCCTGTTCCTCTGTCTGTTTATTCCAGCACCCCTCCCACACTTACTGAGCTAATGTATTCTGTCTCCGCTGACTACCAAACACACTGCATGTCTTTCCTTCAGCCATGTGGTCATGGCAACAGGGCAAGGTGAGACTTCCACCGTGAAGGGGTGGAGGACTGAAAGGTACACGGAGAGCTGCACGGACTCTGTGGTGCTATTTCCTACTGTGTGTCAGCGGGGGGTGCTGTGGATAAGGCAGGAGCTTGGGAACCGAACAAACGGGTTCCAGAGTTTGCTAAGCTCATTAAGGGCCATGTGATCTTTGAAGTCATAACAGTCACTGCCTCATAGGTGGACAACACTCATAGAAGTACACGGCAGAGTTCCCAGGATGTGACGAACCTCCGAACAGAACAGCAAGGAATATGCAGTTCTTGGGATATGCTGCACATCCTGTGGACAGTGAAAGGACAGTGCTCAGGGCAGAATCAAGGGATGAGTAGGTAGTCTCCGGCAAGCGTGAAAGTACTCCCAAAGTGATCTTTAAGTCTTCGAATAGCACTCAGGAAGGAAGATAGCGTTATGTTGTGATGAACTCAAAGAGAGAAGACACGGTCCTCAGCAATGGAGCAAGGCATGGAGTTTTAAAAGCTAAAGATTTATGCTTGGCAACTATAGGAGCCAGGTTAAGACTGCCCGATTGGGTCAATCAAGCCATGCAGGAATTCAGAACTAGGGAAAAATTAGTAAAGAATGGAGTTAAGCCAGGCATGGTGGTGTGCACCTGTAATCCCAGCTACTTTGGGAGGCTGAGACAGAAGGATCTCAAGTTCAAGGCCAGCTTGGGCTACATAGTAAGATGGGAGTGGGGGACTATGGATGTAGCTCAGTGGGAGGATGTGTGCTTAGCAGTATGAGGCCCTTGTTCAATTCCCAGATACACACACACACACACACACACACACACACACACACACACACAAAGAGTGGTGTTAATTAAGGACTTCCTCATAGGAGAGGTAAAATTTGAAGGAAGTTTCAATCATTGAATCAATCATTGAATTTTAGGAGGAAAGTGGATAAGCTAATATAACAATAACCACAAAGGGTGTAGGCTCTAGGAAAGCCAGTGAGGTTCATTCTGATAAGAAAAAGGATGATGCTCATGAGAAAGAAGGCTTGGTGATTTTCTTCAAACTGACTTACTCAGGAGAAAAAAACAAATTAGGGCCTGGCACGGTGGCACGTGCCTATAATTTCAGCCACTCGCTAGGCTGAAGCAAGATCTCAAGTTTGAGGCCAACAGAACAATTCTCCAAGACCCTCTCTCAACATAAAATTTTTTAAAGAACTGGGGATATAGCTCAGTCACAGAGCACTAGCCTAGTACGTGCAAGCCCCAGCAAAAAACAAAACAACAACAGCAACGAATCAGTCAAGGAAAAGTCACCTGTCTCGCACAGTGTCTAGGCACATAAGAATAAGTCAGCAACAGTGTCCCTCATCTTTCAGGACTGTGCTCCAAGCCATAGGTGAACGATCCAACCCACAGCAGAACTCGCACTAAAACATGAAAGATGGATTAAAACCAACAGCCAGCATCATACCAAATGGGGTATGTCCCCTAAAATCAGGAACAAGACATGGATGCCCACTTTCACCTCCGTTACTCAACACGGTACTTGAAACATTAGCAATTAGGCAAGAGAAAGAAATAAAATCAACACATACAGGAAAGGAAGAACTCAAATTATCATTATTTGCAGATGACGTGATACTTTACCGAAAAGACCCAAATAACTCCACCAAAAACCTCTAAGAATTAATAACCAATTTCAGCAAAGTAGCAGGATACAAGATCAACACACAAAAATCTTTAGCATTTGTGTACACCAACAATAAATAGAATGAGAAGGAAATTCTGAAAACAATACAACTCACTGTCACATCCATAAAAATGAAATACCTAGAAATTAACTAAGGACAATTATTTTTAACTTTGTGGCAACATATTCTAGTCTTTCAAGTTCATATGTTCTCATAATTATCTTTGATGATTATTCACTGCTTATTAACTCTGTTTCTCCAGTATATTAACATGGTTTCAGAGGTGAAGGAATGAAGTGGTCCCCAGAGGAAATGGTGCTGAACAAATTGACATATGCACTATTCAACTAATTCCGTTATTTTCAAGTAATATTTAAGGATATTGAATGGAAATCACTAACCCACTGTAAGGTAACTTTCAAAAGATTACACTCCATTCTCAAATAGCTAAAAATGAAGGCTAGAGAGCAACAGGCTGAACCTAACATTGCTAGCTAAGGTCGGTTAGGTAAGTTAATGGCTGTGATTTATCTCCCTCCATAGACAGCAAAATGAATTTGAAAATTGCTTTGTAATCTAAAGAGCCTGGCTCAGTGTCACACTTCTTGTACTGTCACTTTTCATTGTGAAGCTGTTGAGTGCCTGGGTACTGCCTCTCAACAGCGGCAACCCGAAGTTACATGTACACACACTTGGGTATCTTTGGTTATGTTACACGACCATGTACAATTTTTTAACCCAAGATTTTATGTGTAACCCTTCATTCCTCACCTGGTATCATTTTGACCACTAGCATCTGTAATGGATTCAGTATTTTTGTTTTAGTTAAATTCAAAATTCTCAAGCAGAGTTTGAATGGCTAGTGTGATTGGACCCGGTGTCTTGATTTTTCTTTAATCTCATGATTCCCCAGGTTTCAGAAATAATCTCAGACTCATTCATGAGCCAGGCCTACAAATGAATCTAAAGTACAGAGTTCATTTTTCAAAAGGCCAAATAGCAGGATTCCTCTCTACGGGAAATCACTTGAGCCATACAGAAATTAGTTGCCAAAGATTTCTACAACATGTTAAAAGAAAACCTAAAGATTCTTTAAATCACTACTTCAAAATTTTTAGTACCCAAAATGACATCCTAAGAGAGAATTTGTTTTCAGTACTGGGGCTTGAGCCCAGGGCTTTTGCACTGAGCTACAGCTCAGTCCTTCCTTTTTTATTTTTCATTTTGAGACAGCTATTTTGTGGTGGGCTTAATGTGGTCAACTTGAGCCAGAACGCCCAGCTGGACTGAGATGGTGTGATGCTCAGCGTAGAGGATCCACCTGAGGATTGTTGCTGAGGCAACACAAGGCAGAGTGGGAGCCGAAGCTAGTTGGCGGGCTGTTTCCCAGGACCAGCTCTGCTGGGGCTGGTTCTCCTGAAAAGAACTCGGCTGTTCTCATTGAGGAAGGAGCTCAGGGCCTTGCTGTCATCGAGGATGGCTGCTGTTGCTTCAGGGGAGCTCTGGTCTTCATCTCTGTTGCGAGCATCGTATCCTGGTTCCAGTGAAGATTTCTTCAGCCATCATCTGCAGACACGGACGTACATAGGACAGTGCTGTGGGCTCCCAGCCCTCTATCGGATCTTTTGGGTCTCCAAGTGCCTCGATGGACATTTGGCACTTCCTGCATTTGGCTCATGGGTGAATATTGTAACTTATAAACGTCCTCTCTATTAAATCTGCTGTCTTACAACCATTGGCTCTGAAAACCTAACTAAGACACTTTTTGAGATGATTATTTTTAAATTGCCCAGGCTGGGTATGAATTTGCGATTTTCCTATCTCAGCCTCCCAGAGTACTTGGATGACAGGTGCGGCTCTAAAATAACATGGTTATAGTCCTATGAAATGCCTTCTCACACAGACCAATCCAGTAGAGACTATTTCCATCTCATTTGCAGCAGCCAGAAATGTGAATTTATGCTATTTCAGCGATTTTTGCTCTTTCTCATGATGCCCTTGACATTTACTAGTTCTCGAAACACATCAAAAGTACTTTGCTCTGAATAAGCCTCCATTATAACTCATAGTAGTTTTTAAAAACCTTCCTTTGATGCCTACTCATTGGTAATTATTAAGCACTTTTCAGATTTCCAACACTATGTGTGGTATGAAACAGCTTTGAAACTGGACACTCCCTAAAACTCATTTCAATCTATCCAAACCAGACAGGTGAATTCAACCAACGTCATCCCTGGATGAGGTGGCAGTAAAGAGGGGCTGGCCAAGAAGAGCCGAGGCTAGTCACCTACTGCAGTAAGAGAGGGGCTGCACGGCAGGTCTGAGCAATCATCGTGTCGGGGCTGGGATGGGGCTGTATGCAGCTCAGTGGTACAGTGCTTGCCAGGCATGTGCAAGGCCCTGGGTTCAAGCCCCGGCACTGCAGAAAGAGACAGACAGACCGACAAGTTCAAGGACAAGAAGGAGCCCTTGAGGACTGCAGGAGCATCTGTGAAAGCTGGCAGTTGACAGTATCAGCAGGAATCATTCTCTTGGTAGACTTAAGCCTAGAGCCTGGCAGCCTCCAGCTGCCCTCTCTGTTGATGCTGGCTGGTTTTGGTGCGGGCTGCCTCTCCTCTCACCAGTCCATGTGCCCCTGAGCCCAGGCTGAGGGAATCGGAGTGCCCATTCCCTGACTAGTGCGTTAGGTTCTGGGGCCTGGGGTAGGGGCAACCCCATTGTGTCTTGTACTTCCGCTCCTGCCCCATCACCAAAAGCAAAGTATCAGATTTCTGTATCTTCAGCCAACCTCTTTCCTCCAAACCCCAGGAGAAGGGAACGTGCTGGCAAGCATGGGCCATTACTTTCTCTTCTTGGTTGAACCATTTCTCCTGCCATATCCCATTAACATCCTGGGAAATTGAGTCTCTAGCCTGGCTAGGACGTTGTCACTGCTTTCATAGCCATTTTTTAAACCCAAATGATTTTTTCTTGTTTTTCACTTCAAGATGTAAGAGATTATACAGGAACGAACAGAAATAATCTCTTTGAAACCCATATCAAAGAAATACAACTTTTCACCCACGGATGGCTGGTAGAACAAAGGATGCAGGTGCCTGTAACTTATTTGTTGACACTTGAGGAGGTTACTTGACAGAATCGTAGAATAAGAAAATGTGTTTCGAAGGACATTAACATTCCTAGAGCATTAGGATATATAGATAGATACGGATGGTGCAGTAAATGAGCAACTTCTAGACTCACAGGACTCTTCTGACTACAAAACCAGAACTAGATTTGTATGTTTTCTGTTGGTTTGTGTTTGTTTTTGTTTGTTTGTTTGTTTTTGTAGTGCCGGGGATCGGAAGTCAAGGCCTATGCTTGCTAGGCAAGCGCTCTAACCATTGTGCTAAATCCTCTGCCCTGTATGTTTTAAGTAAGTTAGAGTGACGCTCTGAATAATCACCTAAACTTTCTTACTAATTTGAAAATTGTAATTAAGGATTAAAAGCCCAATGCTCTGATCCACGTGTGGTGTGCAGAGGCCGATAATTCCAGCTCCTGGGAGGCTGAGGCTAGGGGTTCCCGAGTTCGAGGCCAGCCAGCTTGGCCAACACTGAGATTCTGTCTCCAAAAAGTAGACGTTCTGCCCCCATTTGCAGCTGAGGCCTCTGGGTGTAGGCCACCCCGCCCCGCCCCTCCACTGCCATGCACCTCTGCTGGAACTCATCCCTGACACTCTCCCCAAACTACTGTCGGCTCGCTCCCCTCCCCCCTCCCGGAGCAGGCAAGGCTGCTCCGAGACGCCAGCAGCTGCGCTGAACCTGGAGGCTAAACTAGCCGGTCTCCAGAGCTGGGGAAAGAGAATCCTGGCTGGAAACCTGCAGAAGGACGACGGCAAGGCCCCGCTAGCGGGAGCGGGGCGCGGGTGCGGCTCCAGGGCCGACGGGCGCCTCCGGAAACGGGAGGCGGGTGTGACCCACAAGCACAGCGCGCCGCAGGCTTCTCGGGCCTGCGCTGGTTTGAAAGTGAATAATCTGCGCACTGGGCGCGTTGTTCAGGGAAGCGCGAGGGACCACGGCACGCCCGGGAGCAAGGAACCGAGCAGCCCGGCGGCCCGGCGCCCCGGGAGTCCCCCTGGCTGCCGGCGAGGAGGCGGGAGGCCGCTCCCCGCGGGGTCTCAGCGGTGCAGCCCGGAGGGCTCGTCCCCAGAGCCGGCCGGCCGGAGTCTGCACACGCAGCTCCGCGAGCGCGCGTGGACCTGAGGGCCGGCGGCGATCCGTGTTCCCTGAAGAGCGACGGCCCGAACTCAGACACTGCAGCAGCGCCGTCCGGGGCGGTCCCGGATTCTTTACGTTTAGCGTCTTTGGGCTCTTAAACTGCTGTAATATAGCAAAGCGGGAATCTATACATTTAGAAACATGCAAGGAGCATATTTGATGAAAAAATGCTTTTCCATATGAAATTGTGGGTGAACCGGTTATTAATGGGAAAGATCACTTTAATATTAATTTTTTCCTATAATCGAAGACACAGTGAAAAGATGCTTAATTTGGCCTTTTGAATTATATGCAAATCATGGGGCTACTTTCAGGTTCGTTCTTTCTTTTTTCTTTCTTTCTTTCTTCCTTCTTTCCTTCCTTCCTTCCTTCCTTCCTTCCTTCCTTCCTTCCTTCCTTTCTTTCTTTCTTTCTTTCTTTCTTTCTTTCTTTCTTTCTTTCTTTCTTTCTTTCTTTCTTTCTTTCGAGACAGGGTTTCATTATGTAGTTCAAGCTGCCCTTGAGCTCACTATGTTGTAACCCCAGGCTGGCCTTGAACTCATAGCAATCAATACTCTTGCCTCAGCCTCCCAAGTGCTGGGATTACAGGCAGGTGCCTCCACACTCGGTATACTTTGAGGTTCTTGTACAACCTCCATAAATTACAGGAAATGTTGGAAGAAACGTTAAAATATCACAGTATAAATTTTCAGTGAAAATTCATTCAAACTCAGAAACAAATGGGTTTGCATGAAGTTAAATTTTTCTAAAAAAAGTGTTCCATGACAATCATCAGCTGTACTAAACTTTATATTTCAAAATAGTCAGAAATTTATCCTAATATCACATCCTTTAAAATACTCTTCAGAGAACCAGTAAAAATTACATCTCAAAACTAAAAATGATAAAAAGTCATATGAGGTCTTGTATTTGCAATTGTGCCTAGCATTACTTTGTTGGGGGAGGGGGTACTGGGGACTGAACCCCAGGCCTTCTCATTGAGCTACATCCCCAAGCCCCTGAATTGCCCAGGTTGGACTCAAACTTGCAATCCTCCTACCTCAGCCTCCCAAAGTGTTGGGATTATAGGAGTGCATCACCAATTATTTTTAATTATATGAATTGAAAATGAAGTTACCAGGATACCAAATGAACACTGAAAAATCAATAGCTGAGAAAGAAACCAGGAAAACAATTCCATTCACAGTAGCTTCAAAAAACAAGACAAGTCAGGCATGGTGCTGCATGGCTAGTCCTAGCACTAGGAAGCTGAGGCAGGAGGACTGCTGTGACTTCAAGGCCAGCCCGGGCTACATAGTGAGTTCAAGACCAACCCAAACTACATAACAAGACCCTCCCTAAAAAAAAAAAATAATAATAATAACAACAACAGCAACAATAAAAAAATTAGGAATCAACCTAACCAAGCAAGTGAAAGATCTCTACAGGGAAAACTATAGAATATGAAGGAAGAAATTGAAAAAGACACTGTAGAATTGATACTGTTAAAATGCCCACATTACCACAAGCAATCTACAGATTCAATGAAATTGCCATCAAAATACCAATGACATTCTTCACAGATCTAGAAAAAACAATCCTAAAGTCCATTTGGAAACACAAAAGACCCAGAGGAGCCAAAAAACCCTAAGCAACTAGACCAAGGCTGGAAGCATCACAGCACCTGATTTCAAATACTACAAAGCCATCGTAACAAAAACAGCATGGTACTGGCCCAAAAGTAGATACATAATCAGGGGAACAGAGTAGAGGGCACAGAAACAAACCCACACAAATACAGCCATCTAATTCTTGACAAAGGAGCCAAGAACACATTGGAGAAAAGACAGCCTCTTTAACAAATGATGCTGGGAAAACGGGATATCCACTTGTAGAAGATTGAACCTAGATTCCTGTCTCTCACCCTGCTTAAAAATCAATTCAAAATAGATCAGAGATCTCGGTGTACGACCTGAAATTTTGAAACCGATGGAAGAAAACAGGGGAAACACTTGAAGCCTTAAGCACAGGCACAGACTTCTTGAATAGGACTCCCGTAGTTCATGAAATAATAGCAAGAATCAGTAAATGGGACTACACTGAAGTCCGTAAAATAAAGCAAGACAAAAAAGACTTCATTATCTTTTTTAATTAAATGAAAAAATCCATTTCAATAGTGTGTCATTTTCCCCCAGACTCCCGCCGCGTTGTTCAAAGATCATTCCTCAGTACCACCTTCTCAGCTATAAAAGTACACTCTTAATTGGATGCTTGTCATTGAGCAAATAGGATTTGTTTCTGTGTTGCAAGATAAAGAGAAAAGTGGCCTCCAAAGTGGCAGCATTCCCTAAGTTCCTGTGAACTGCTCCAGTCGCTCGGATACTTCTATACATTCTGCAGACTGGCCATGGAGACTATCACATCTCCGAGTACAGTTGTGATGGGGCCAGTGACGTCCCAGCTCTCATCGCTAGCTGACTGATGCTTTGGTCCAGCGGGGCACTGACCCCATTCTGGTAAATAATCCAGTGGTCACTTCTCTTCTCACCAACACTGGCTAAAATCATTCCCAGCCTGGTGAAACTATGTCTTTAAGTAGTTCCCAAGACTCAAGATGGGAGCCCAGGACTCACCAGGCCTAGTTTTCCTCCAGCCTCGACTTGAGGCGTCTTCACAGTCCTCTGCAGTTTCTCCATCTCAGCCCCAGGAACTGAGCTGCCTTCCGGCTGGCCTTCTGCAGCCACAGACACTCCCCAAGCGAGCTGGCCCAGTCCTGTGACTCTACACAGCATCTCCACAGTGATGGCCCTACAGTATGGGCCCTCCTGGCCCCAGCTCTCCCCAGAACTCAAGATGCACACATCCATCTGCTTGTTCCATCATGCTGCCTCAACTTCTCCCGGCATCTCAACTTCAGCATGGCCTCTCTGCACGTGCTGCTGCCTTCCCTTCTGGTTTGGGAGTCCCACAGCCCCCAAAAGGCAGAGCTTCTTTCCACTAAAGAGCTAAAACGCCTGAGTCTCTCTCCCAGCCTGCTCGCCGCTAAAGCACAAGCACACAGCCTCAGCTCTGCCAAGCAGACCCACTTCCCCAGGCTTTGAGCCTGCAGCCGACGACGCAGAGACGCAGAGTGGGCTCCATTCGCACAACCCGCACAGCGGCAGCAGGGCCATAGTTGGTCAAGACTAACGGGAGCTGAACAGCTGTGCTAGGAGCATCATCCGGTTCTGGTCTTGGTAAGATCGCCAGTGCAGTTGCAACATCTGTGGAGGACCAGGGCGCTGTATCTTCTACAAAGCAATTTCACGCTGCATTTGGAGCTTTCCCCACCTTCACGCCTTCCGAGCGTGCTTTCTCCCTTCCTAGGTGTCAAAAACTGACTTAATGCTCATTTTGTAAAGTATTTCTCTCACAACAGCTGGAGTAGATATTTATTGCTCACAACTAGAAATCCTCACTGTATAAATATTATCCCCAGATAACAATTTTGTTTCTGCTGATATTGAGGGAAATTTAAAGCTCTAGAAGAGCACACTGCACCGCTGTTGGAAACTCTTAGGATTTGGGGTACTTGGCACCTCTTATTTTTAAAAATGAGTCTAGTGCCGTTTGTGGAGAAACAAGTACATCTCATTCATCCCCCCCATACTCAGTTATTTCTCGGAAGTTCACCAGCCACAGGGTGACTGTGTTCTGTGGCTAACATTCTTTTTGACAAGAGCGCAAAGTCGTTATGCATGGCTTTTAGTGACAGAATCTGCGTGTGCGTGTGTTTTCATAGCAGTTACTTCTGTTGGAGTGAGGTGACTTTTCCAATTTAAGAAATCCTGTAGCAATCAAGTGTGGTGGCATACACTTAGACTCCCGGTACTCTGGGAGGCTGAAGCAGGAGGATCAAAATTTCAAGGCCAGCCTAGGAAACTTGGTAATTTAGCAGGACTCTGTATTATGGCTTATATCTAGATGCGCCCCTGCAAGCCTCAGGGGTTTATAGGTGGGGCTTTTCAAAAATGGCTGGATCTAGGGTGTGTGGATATGTAGTTAAGGGTGTGTGATACGTGGGTGTGACTGAATGGATTTACTGAAGAGGGAAGCCCTACCCTGGGTGTGGGTCACACCAATCAATATACTTGTAGCCTGCATGAAATATGAAGAGGAGGGAGGCAGTCTCTACGCTTTCCGCTTGCCCTGCCATGAGTTGTTTCTCCTCTGCGATGCCCTTCTGCAACAACACTATGCCTTGGAAGCAGACAACTATGGACTGAAACTGTTAGGTTTACGCGGAGGAAGGGGGAAGGGAAAAGGCTGACGACGCTTGCCGTGGGAGAAAGCTTTATTAAGGTGTTACAGCTCCCCCGCCTCACTCGAGTGAGAGTGGCTTTTTATCCCTTAGCCGCCCCCCCCTTTCATGATGTTGGAGGCTTGAAAGTGTGCATTTAGGATTGGTCCTTTCTGTATGGGGTGACCAGGTAGTGGACACCGTCCCTGGGCAAGTTGGCACACAGACCTAGTTGGGGACTCTAGTCAGGGGGAGGGACCATTGTTTAGGCGGGAGATTCTGGCATAGAGACGGGAGGTGGGGGGGGCTTTGTGAGAAACTAGCAATGGCCATTTTGGCATCTGGGGAGGGTCATCCTAACAGAAACCTCTAAAAACTGAAACAAACTTTCCTCCTTCAGTTTGTGGGTGTCAGGCATCTTGTTTCAGCAGCAAGGAAGTAACCAAGAAACTTTCAAAAAAAATTTTTTTAAATGGCTGGGGATGTGGCTCAGTGCAGAGGCCTTGGATTCAATCCCTACTACCACAAACACGCACACACAAATGTTGGCTCATTCAATAACTCATTGTGGAGAATCTACTATGGACCAGGCACATTGCAGATATTGGGCTATAATTGAGCCAACAAAACAGGGCTTTTCTCCTTTGAGAATTTAAATTCTGGTGGGTAAGAATAACAAAAGAATCACAAAAGTATGTATAAAATTCAACCTCAATAAACACTTAGAAGGAAAGAATATACTGTGAGAATGCAGGAGCTCAGGAAATGCTTTCTTATGCAACTGAAATACTTGAGTTTCCCCATTATATCAGTCAGATCCAAAAGATACAGGAAAGAATCAATTTTGGGTGTAAACTTTGAGTTAAGGCCTCATTTGGCACACTGAGTTTTTAAACAGGATTTAACTTCTTCATCAGTGTCACTATTTTTATTAATACACTCCCTACATCTTTATTTTAGGGGACCAGCCCAGTCCTTCCCTCTCCTTCTTCCCCTTTCTGTGTACACGATCCCCTGGCTCTCAGTGGCCACTCACTGTAGTATGACCCGTGTACTCCTCAGCTTCCCATTCCCCCACCAAAACCTCCTGCTCCTGACACCAGGCCGTTATTACAAAAAAAAAAAAAAGGTAGGAAAAGACCATCACCATTGACATTTCTTTTCACTATCTGCATTTTAAGAAGATATCTAATATTGACATTCAGAATACATGAAACTACACAATGAAATTTAACAAAAGAACAGAATACTGAAAATCTTTAGAGAAAAAAACAAATCACCTATAAAGGTAAACTCATCAGAATCACAGCAGACTTCTCAACACAAACCCTTAGGTAAGGGAAAGCTGGAATAAAATATTTCAAGCCTTAAAAGAAAACAACCTCCAAACCAGATTGATGTACCCGGCCAAACTATCTTTCAAATTCAACAATGAAATAAGATACTTCCATGAACAATGGAAGAAATTTATGACCTTCAAACCACCTCTACAAAATATTCTGAATCATATCCTAGAAAAGGAAAAAGGAAACTATAATTCTAAGGATACTAATAAAAAGAATCCATCAGGCAAGACAAGCAGTTAAACTGAGGTGAAACACAGAACCAACAACAGAAAAGATCTATGACGAAGACCAGTCAATATATAACAGCTGTAACCACTGATGTACATGGTCTCAACTCACCAATCAAAAGAAACAGACTAGCAGAGTGAATCAATAAACAAGATCCATCAATATGCTGCATACAAGAGACACATTTAACCCAAAAGGAAATTCATAGACTAAAAATCAAAGGATGGAAAACAGTATTTCATGCAACAAGAGCCCAGAAAAAAGCAGGGGTATCTATCCTACTGTCAGACAAAGTGAACTTCAAACCAAGACTGATCAAGAGGGACAAAGAAGGTCATTACATACTTCTTAAAGGAAAACTCCAGGAGGAAGAAATAACAATCATTAATATGTATGCACCAAATATCGGTGCACCTAAATACATAAAACAAATATTAAGGAACATGAAAGATCAAATAAACACTAACATAGTTATAATGGGAGACTACAATACCCCACTGTCACAAATAGACAGATCGACTAGACAAAAAATTAACAAAGAAATATCAGAACTGAATCAAATCTGTGAACAAGTGGACTTAGTAGATGTCTACAGAGTGTTGCACCCCACGGCACCAGACTACACATTCTTCTCAACTGCACATGGGTCATTCTCCAAAATAGACCACATATTAGCTCCCTAAGTAAATGTAAGGGAACTGAAATTATCCCATGCATACTATCAGAACGTAGTGCAATGAAACTGAAATTTAATGACAACAGAAACCAAAAAAAAAAAAAAACCCACATAAATACATGGAAGCTAAATAACATCCTTCTGAACAACAGTTGTGTCACAGAAGAAATTAAAGAAGAAATTAAGCAATTTATACAGTTAAATGATAATGACAATAAAACATACACGAACCTATGGGATAAAATGAAAGCAGTGCTTCAAGGGAAATTCATTTTGTTGAACTCCCACATCAGGAAAACAGACAAGCTCGAATAAATGACTTAATGTTGAACCTCAAATCTCTAGAAAAAGAAGAACAAATCGAACCCCAAAAACTCATGCGCAAGGAAATTATTAAGATCAGCTGAAATTAATGCAATTGAGACTAAGAAAACAATACAAAGAATCAATGAATCAAAGAGTTGATTCTTTGAAAAAGTAAATAAAATAGACAAACCCCTAGCCACTCTTATCAAAAAAAAAAAAAAGGAAAGAAAAGACCTAAATCCATGCAATAAAAAATGAAAGGGGTGAAGTCACACCTGACCCTAAGGAAATCCAAAGGATTATCAGCAGCTACTTCAAGAACCTGTACTCAAACACGATGGAAAACACTGAAGAAATGGACAGATTCTTAGAAACATATGAATTACCAAAACTGAGTCAAGAAGAGAGAAAAATACTAGATAACCCAATGTTGGCCATTGAAATTGAAGAGGTAATTAAAACCTACCAACAAAGAAAAGCCCAGGTCCTGACGGTTTCACAGCTGAATTCTACAAGAAATTCAGAGATGATCTAATACCACTACTCCTCAAACTCTTTAATGAAATTAAAAGGAAGCAGTACTTCCAAAATCATTCCTGGAAGTATTACCCTGATACTAAAACCAGAAAAAGATCCAACCAAAAAAGAGAACTACAGGTCAATTTCCCTAATGAACATAGATGCAAAAATTCTAAACAAGATACTGGGAAACAGAATGCAATGAATTATCAAGAAGATTATACACTATGACCAAGTAGGATATATCTCAGGGATGCAGGGATGGTTCAACATATGCAAATCAAAACGTAATACACCATATCAGCAGAGTCAAAGACAAAAATCACATGATCATCTCAATAGATGCAGAAAAAGCATTTGACAAAATCA
>PVJO010020676.1:0-31616 GCA_004026905.1 Hystrix cristata
GTATGATTTCTATTCCCTGACTTCCAATGGGAAAATCCCTGCATAGAGAGGTTGAGCAAATTGCAGATGATATATGTAAGAAAAAATACAGATTGAAAAAAATTTATATTCTCTGGAATAAAAGGGATAGTTTATTTTCTTATTTTATTAAAACATTTTGTTCAGAAAAAGCTACATTATTTACCACTTTTAAAAATTAATTATATTGGTACATTTTAGGTACACATAATGATCATATTCATCATATGAAATTTGTGCCTGTACGTGTTATATCTTCATTCTTCTTTTTCGCCCAATCCCCTTTCCTCCCTTCAACTCCTCTTCCCCTCCTTATTTACAAAAGCTTTGTTTCCATTTTTTTTCCTTTTATTCTATTTTTTCTTTTCCCTTCTTTCCTTTCCCCCTCCTTCTTCCCTACTTCCCCTTCCCATTTGAATTTTTTCTTCCTATTTCACAATATCTGTTATATATTTTGGTGCTTCTGTACACTTTTGGGTTCTCACACCAGAGAAATAATGCAATACTTAAACATGTGTGTCTGATTTATTTTACTTAAGAGTATAGTCTCAAGGTGCATCCATTTACCTAGAAATGTCTCAAGTTTATTCTTTATAGCAGAGTAGTACTCCATTGTACAAAACAACCACATCTTCTTTATCCATTCATTGGCTGATGGGCATTTGAGCTGTTTCCAAGATTCAGCAATTATAAACTGTGCTGCTATAAACATGGTTGTGCATATATCGCTGTGGTATGATGTTTTAATTCTTTCAGGAAGATGCCAAGAAGGGGAAGAGATGGGATCAAGTGGAACTTCTAGTGTTAGTTCCTTGAGGAGTCTCCACACTGATTTCCACAGTGGTTGGACCAGTCTACACTCCCCCAACAGTGGAGGAGGGTTCCTTTTTCCCCACAGCCCTGGCAGCATTTGTTACTGGTTGATTTCTTGATGCTAGCCTTTCTTTCTGGAGTGAGATGAAATCTGAGTGTTGTTTTAATTTGCATCTCTCAAATGACCAGTGATGTTGAACATTTTTTCATATATTTATTTGCCATTTTGGGTGTCTGAATTTTTTGAGTTCTTTATATATTCTAGATATTTGTCCTTTGTTGGAGGAACAGCTGACAAAAATTGTTTGCTATTCTGTCTCCTCACTCTGTTGGTGGTTTCTTTTCCTATGCAAAAGCTTTTTAGTAAGATGAGTTGATTCTTTGTGATATTTCCTGTGTGGTTGGAATTTTATTCATAAAGTCTTTGCCTACACCTATGTCTTGAACAGTTCTACTTATTCTATCTTCCAGCAGATTTAATATTTCTGTTTTAATATTTAGATCTTTGATCTATTTTGATTTTAGTTTAGCGTGTGGTGAGAAATATGGGTATAGTTTTAGTCTTTGGAATGTAGGAAGTCAGTATTTCCCGTACCATTTACTAAAAAGACTATTTTGCTTCCAGTGAAGGTGTTTGGCCCCTTTGTCAAAGAGAAGGTGGCTGAGTGTGTTTGGAGTTGTTCCTCATCTTCTAGTCTGTTTGTCGATCCTTGAGTCTGTTTTTTTTTTTCCCCCTCCAGTACCATGCTGTTTTTATTACTGCAGCTTTATAGTACGATTTCAAGTCAGGGATTTAATGCCCCTTGCCTTGTCTTTGTTGCCCAGAATTGCTTTTGATATTCTAGGTTTCTTCTGGTTCCAAATGAATTTTAGGATTGTTTTCTCTAATTCTGTGAGGTATACTATTGGTATTTGGATCAGGAGTGCATTAAATCTGCATAAAGATTTTGGGAGTATGGCCATTTTTGCGATACTGGTTCTTCCTACCTAAGAGCAAGGGATGTCTTTCGATATCCTGATATCCTCTTTGATCTCCTTTTTCAGAGTACTGGAGTTTTCAATGTAAAGGTCTTCTACTTCCTTCATTAGATTGATTCCTGAGTATTTCGTTTTTCTAGATGCTATTGTGAAGGGTGTTGTTTCCCTAATTTCTCTTTCAGTGAGTGTGTTATTTGTGTACAAGATTGCTATTGATTTCTGAGTGTTGACTTTGTATCCTGCTACACTACTGAATTTGTTTATTAAATCTAGAGGTCTTTTTGTGGAGTTTTTGGGATCTTGTATGTAAAGGATCATGCCATCTGAAAATAATGATAATTTAAATTCTCCTTTTCCAGAACTACTAATGTTTCCAGAACTACATTGAATAAGAGTGGGTGTAGTGGACATCCTTGTCTTATTCCTGATTTTAGAGTGCAAGCTTTTAGTTTTTGACCGTTTAGTATGATGTTGGCTATTGGTTTGTCATAGATGGCTTTTAACAGATGTTACTTTGAATTATATACAAATATTTTAAAGTTATATAATGCTTTTACACATTTGATAATCCAGAAATTAGAATTTAAATATTTTAATAGAAAGTTCTTCAATAATTATTTTGTAGCTGCTTTGTGATGAAATTAATGATAGCATTGTGGGGAGTGCCAGGGTTCTAACCAACAATGTCTACATGCAAACCACAAATTATTGTCAAATATAATTTTTTTGGTTTGAAAAAGGATTGACAGTCATTTTTTTAAAAAACTCAGTGACTACACAATCATAAAATATGCCTTTTTTTTGAATTGTGCAATCATTTACCATGTTCCTGTGACAATTTATAATTTCTCTTATATTACTCCAGAATATTTTCACATATAATCAAGTAAAGAATATATTGACTGCATTTTATCCCATTATTCTTTCACTGCTCTTCTATTGAATCAAATTGCACTTTGTATGCTATTTATTTCAAACCCACCATTCTTTCATCAACTCATGATACTCCTTTCTATGAATAGATTTAGATATTTTTAAGTAGGCTAGAAAATAGCACTTTTGGTAGTTTTTAATTGTGAAATAATAAACTGTATAGTATGTATTATTTTTATAACTGTCAAAGAAGAAGGATAACTTTCTATAATAGAAATGAAAAAACAGGCAAAAAGGATGCATGCACTGGGAATTTTGATAAGATTAACTTCATGATTGATCTGCTTTGTACTACTAGAATCCAGAATTTCTACATTTCCAATATACTAGTGGAGTGGTGGTAATGAAAGGTCACTCTCACAGATATTAGAATTAATGCCATTTTCAGAGGTTGGCAGAGTGGAAGCTGATATTTCAATCATATTCTAGTTTTCTATGATCACTATAAGAATTCTATGGGAAAAAACCTTATATATTCAAGCTACTTTGACATGATTTTGTTTTACATACAGCTTAATAGAACTAGGTGTACTCTCAAATTTACTGGAAAGATAAATGAGAAATATTTCTCAATGTCTTATCTGCTTCTGAATTTGATATCATTCAACCAAGTGTCCCTCTGTGTGAAGTGCACAAATTAGCTCAGAATCTTTAGCCAAGAGTCAGGAATTCTTGAATGTTTAACATCATGGAAGTATTATGTAAAAAAATACTTAAAATTGTTTAAAAACACACCGCGTACTATGAAAAAGAAAAGAAAGCATCAGAAGGAAAATAATTTGACTGGCTTTCATCTTGGAGACAGTTGTTTAGAAAAATGTGGGTTTGCAGGTAAAACAGTATGTTTTACAAGCACTGTTGGTGCTTGTGAAAAAGAAATATTGTGCAGCTTCTTACCCCGCTCATGATGCTCCAAACCATGACAAGTGAGCAGGAACAGAAGGAGAAAAATTCATCTTAGTTTCTGAATTTTTGGTAGAAAATAACAGTAGTTGGTGCTTCTGCTAATTTATGATACACCATGTTGGTAATAGTGATGTGAAGGAATGAGATCAAGATTATGACGGAAGTGAGAGTCTGTGGAAGAGAAACAAGAGAAGGATGTGGCATGAAGACTGTGCGGGGTCCCCCTACCTGTGGTTTGTGGTGGTGATGATGACGTCCCGGAACACTGTGGCAAGACTGCTGGTGTAGAAGGACAGGCCTGAGGCACCCTGTACAGCAGCTTCACAGCCTGTGTCATCTAGGAAGTTTTCTAAACCCAAAGCTGCTGTTGTCATTGACACTCCTTTGAAAAGTATTCTACTTGGAAAAGTCCAATGGATCAGAAAATGATGCGGAGACTTTTTTCCTCTGTGGCTCCAGTAAAGCCTGTATAACTCACAAGAGCAAGATGTTCCTCACAACGCTAAGAAAATTTAGAAAGAGAAAGATAGTAGCGTTGAGAAGGATCACAATCATGTCTGACATTACAGGAAAACCTCACAGACACAACATGCATTTTAATGAAGAAGAATCAGTAATATATATATTTGCACAAAATATTTTAAGTCAAAGTGTTTTTCTGACATAAAGGGAATTACAGTGCAGATTTTTATCAAAAAATTTCTATTCTCTTATGTGGGACTCCTTTTGAGTGATTGTGTGTCATTTCAGCTGTCATTTTGAGGACTCTTAAATATCAAAACTCTCAATGCCGTTATCTTAGTTCCATACTAGTAAAATTAAACTGCTTCTTCAAATCTTTATAAGTCGCAGATGTTTAATATCAGCATGGCTGAGTTGAGCTCAACATTTCCCCATCCAGAATTTCTCTCTATGACTTTTATTTCAATCTATTGCCTTCTCTTCATTCGAGTCTAAAGGGCTGGGGTTCAAGCTTAACTCGCTGAACTTTTCCACCCATGTAACTCATTTGTAAAATGACTTTTGCTTCAAATTCTTTCATATGTCTCAAATTATTCACATTCATATGTCCATTGATTATTGTATTTTGTTCAATATACCTTCCTATCACTAAAATGGTAAGTCTAAATTTACAGCTTTTTTGTTTCTAGGTTTTATATTTTAATGCATATACAGTAATATTTCTGTATTTACAAACTCCGAACAGAATTTGTGATTTCACTGCTTACAAGTATTTAGTGGTTCTCTTTTTGTAGTCCTCAGCATCAAGTCAAACTATGTGACTTTGCAGATAGCATCCCACAGTGAGAGCTGAATCAGCTAAAGGCAACTAGGAGCAAATCTTTTGCCTAAAAAAATCTAGAGAGTTCACTGACTGTAGCGAAGTTCTGTGCCCTAGAACTCCTAAGGTATAGTTCTCTTCAAGACTTGGGAGAAGTCTGAGTTCTCACTGTGTGACATCAGCGTCCTCTAAGGAAAGTGTGGGTGAGTCTGGGATGTCACACTGGAGTAGAAGGGAATTAATAAGGCTTTAAATGCTGCTGTGAGATGAGGGCAGATGATGATTTAGGGATGCCCAGTACTGGTGCTGTTAGCATAGCACACTGGAGCGTCAATTGTACAAAAATAGATCACTCAAGTAGAAAATCATGATGGCATTTCACAGCTGCTACATACATTGCAAGAAACAATGATTTTTGTTTACCTCGAATCCTTGGTTATCTTTTTTGCCAGCTTAGTTAAAAATTGGGCTGGTGCAGTATTTATTTATCCAAGCTGATTTTCATGCCTCATGGATGGATAGGATTTTACTGTCTCATATCTAAGAGCACTAATCTCCTTTCTTACCTAGTAGTTTATGTTGAACTATGGATGTTTCCTCCAGAATGAAAAAGACCAAGGTCTTTGATCTTACCCCAGGATGTCCTGATGGACAACATGCTTGGGGTTTCTTTTCCATAAGTCTACCCTGTACTTCCTACCAAAATAAAGATGAATTTTGATTTCCCCATCCTGAAGATCAGTGGCAGCGCACAGTGCTTAGACATAGGCTTGTGCCCAGGTTTGCTACAAAGTAGCCCCATGACATAAGTATGTAGGTTATTACATTTCAACCAGTTTCTTGTGTGGTAAAGGAGTATATTAATGCCTGAACCAAAATATTAGAAAATCAGTATAGAATCCTGAATGTCTAATGCAACGTAAATTATGTCACAAACATTAATCTGAAGTACAAATTGGTCAAATATTTAGTCAGAAATCAGAAGCTGTTAATATGATTGCACTCAAAAAAATCAAAGCATGATGGACATCCCAGATCTTTGCTTTTTATTATCACTGTTGTTTCACTTTTCTTGTATCTTCCCAGGAATTTCCATTTATTTTGAGGCCTCTTTTGTTTCCTAAATTTCAACACTCGGGCAAATTTGGGATCTGCCTCTAAGACATCTAAGAAGTCACTTCTTTTTGTTTCTGATAGGAGGAATAGAAAAATGGAGAAGAGGGAGGAGTGAGTACTCTCTCAGATTGTCACGGGAAAGGTACTTGTGCTATTATAAAAGGCAGGCTTTGCATTCAGATTGATGCGAAATGTCCCTCTGGATGTAACATACATAGGTTAGTCAGAAAGTTGCACCCGTGGCAAGCTCAGCTTTCCCAACCCTAAACAATGGGACTAGTACTCCTTGCTTCATAATGGTAGGAAAAATGAAAGTGAGTTACCTCATTATACTAAGCCACAGCCTGGCAAATTCATAGTAAGTATTCTAAAAGAAGTAGTATGATTTTTATTATAGTTGTGACTAGGCCTGCTTCAAAAAAACATGTAATATGCATGTTAGAGTAGGAAGATTTTTAAGGATATGTACATGAAGAATACCTTCATATTAAACACAAATATCCATAGAGAATTAGCAACATAATGGAAAGGACAAGGATGGGCTAAAATTAGAATTACATAAATCCACCAAAACGTGGTGAACAAATGTGAAAGCTAATAGCACTGACAGAGTCATAGTGTAGGTAAAATTAGAGGAAAAAAACACTAATTTTGTTCTGGTATCCTGAAAAGCCCTCCTGCCTTTCTAAATTTTAAGAACACAGACTGAAAAATGCAAACCTGCATTGAGAGCTCTACCATAATGCAAAGCAATGGCATAGGGACAAAGATACGTCAGAATTTCTGAATTGGTGTCTATTCTAATGGTTGCTTTGTGCTTTCTGGTCTCAGGTACTTTCCTTCTTTTTTATTTTAAATTTTTTTTTTTTTTAACCAAGAGCATGTATTGGTACATTGTATACATAATGGTCACATTCATCATGGTTATTTTGTACCTATACATGATGTATCTTGGTTCGCCCCCTTCCCCATCCCTCCCTTCTGCTCCCCCGCTTCCCTATTTACAGCAGGTTTATTTATATTTTTCCATTTTTTCCCTTTCCTCTTTCTTTCCTTTTTCCCTTCTTTCTTTTCCTTCTTCCTCCTTTCTAGTTCGCCTCTCTTTTGAATATAACCTTCCTTTTATATAATATCTATTACACCTCTTTGTCCTTATTTACCCTTATGGTTACTCATATCAGAGAAACAAACTGATGTGTACTCATGAGTGTCTGATTTATTTCGCTTAAGAGTATGTTCTCAAGGTACATCCATTTACCTACAAACGTCTCTAGCTTATCCTTTTTTATGGCACAGTAGTATTCCATTGTGTAGAAAAAAACATATCTTCTTTAGCCATTCATTAGTTGTTGGGCATTTAGGTTGTTTCCAAGACTTAGCTATTACAAATTGTGTTGCTGTAAACATGGTTGTGCATATATTGCTGTGGTATGATGATTTTAATTCTTCTAGGAAGATGCCCAGTAGAATAGCTGGATCAAATGGAACCTCTTGTTACAGTTTTTTTGAGGAATCTCCATATTGATTTCCACAGTGACTGGACCAATCTACATTCCCACCAACAATGGAGGAGGGTTCCTTTTTCCCCCCAGACCCACCAGCATTTGTTATTGGTTGATCTTTTCATAATTGCTGTTCTTTCTGGAGTGAGATGGAATCTTAACATTGTTTTGATTTGCATCTCTCGAATGACTAGGAATGTTGAACACTTTTTTTCATGTATTACCATTTTTATTTCTTCATCTGAGATATGTTTATTCATTTCAGATGCCCACTTTTGGATTCAGTTGCATAGCTGGATACAAAGTCAAAACCCAAAAGTCAGTAGCATTCCTATATACAAATAGCAAACTCACTGAGAAAGAAATTAAAAAAATATACCTTTCACAATCACATCAAAAAAATGAAATACTTAGGAATTTATCTAACAAAGGAAGTGAAAGATCTTTACATCGAAAACTATAATTCTCTAAAAAGGGAAATTGAAAGGGATATCAGAAAATGGAAAGATATACCGTGTTCCTGGGTAGGAAGCACCAACAGGGCGAAAATGGCCATACTTCCTAAATTACTATACAAATTTAATGAAATTCCAATCAAAATACCATTAACATACATCACGGAACTAGAAAGGACGATCATGAAATTCATCCGGAACCAGAAGAGACTGAGGTACTTTCCTTCTAAAACAGGAAGACTGAAGGTCCTAAGGCTCACAGATCCTCTCCTCTCTTCTGTTGCTTACTCAAAGGAAGATAATGATTTTTGCTTCCAGCTGGCCATGGTGGCATACACCTGTAATCCAACCACTCTGGGAGACTGAGACTGGAGTATTGCAAATATGAACCCAATCTGGACAACTTTGTGGCTTATCAATACCCTATCTCCTGATAAAAATCAGTAGGCCTGGAGGTATAGCTCATTGTGTAAAACACTTGGGTACTTTAAAGAATTATTCTTCCGAGGGAAAATTTTATGCCACATGATTAAATAAAAGAATTGTGAATTCCACTCATCTTGGCACCTGTGGTGCAGATAAGCTCTGGGTTGGTCTTTCTGGAAAGGTGAGGTTCCTCAATGATGTATACACCTTGAAGATTTGTAGAGCTCTTGGCTACCATAAGTTATCAACAAGACTTTGGTGCTTATGGTTGCCACCCTGTCAGGGAGAAGGAAACCCTCCGTGCATCTCATCTCCTAATGTACGATCTTCTCTTTTCCTCCACAATTGCTACTCTTGTTCAACTCAGAAGATATGTCAGTCTTAATTGGGGTTCAGTTATTTTAACTGAAGCACGTGAACTCAGAAAATGAACAACTAGCAAATTATCTAGATTTTCCCATTTTCCCAGAACTGACCTCACTTCCAAAATCGCACGCTGTGACTCAGAATGGGGAACAACTTCTGAGAGAGAGAAAAAAGTCACTTTTCTTTCCTTGTTTAATTCAATTTTATTTACCAGGCACATGTATTGATACATTGTATACACATGATCACATTCATCACAGTTAATTTGTACCTGTACATGACACATCTTGGATCCCCCCCTTCTTCCGAACCCCTCCCTGCTAGTTCCCCTCCCTATTTACAGTAGCTTTATTTTCATTTCCCCCCTTTTCCCTTTCTTTTCTTTTTCCTTTCCTTCTTTTCCCCCTCCTCCCTTTCTAAATCTCCTCCCTATTGAATATTATCTTTCTTTTACTTAGTATCTATTATACTTTTTTGTCCTTATTTACACTTACGGTTTCTCATATCAGAGAAGTAATTCAATATGTACTCATGTGTGTCTGATTTATTTCACTTAAGAGTATGTTCTCAAGGTGCATCCATTTACCTATAAATATATCAAACTTACCCTTTTTAACGGCAGAGTAGTACTCCATTGTATAGAAAAAACACATCTTCTTTAACCATTCATTACTTTTGGGCATTTAGGTTGCTTCCAAGACTTAACTATTACAAACTGTGCCGCTATAAACATGGTTGTGCATATATTGCTGTGGTATGATGATTTTAATTCTTCTGGGAAGATACTAAGCAGAGGAAGAGCTGGGTCAAATGGAACCTCTAGTTGTAGTTTTCTGAGGAATATCCACACTGATTTCCACAGTGATTGGACCAGCCTATACTCCCACCAGCAGTGGAGGAGGGTTCCTTTTTCCCCACAGCCCTGCCAGCCCTTGTTATTGGTTGATTTCTTGATGATAGCTGTTCTTTCTGGCGTGAGATGAAATCTTAGCATTGTTTTAATTTGCGTCTCTCAAATAACCAGTGATGTTGAGCACTTTTTCATATATTTATTTGCCATTTGTATTTCTTCATCCCAGAGGTGTCTATTCATTTCAGATGCCCATTTTTGGATTGGGTCTCTAAATTTGGGGGGTCTGTTTTTCCTTTCCTTGTTTAGTCCTTGTTTTTACACAGGAATTTAACAAACAACAACACTGTGGACTTGGCTTTCTGAGCAAGTCCCAACTATTCATGTTGAACAGACCAAGGATATCTTGTTCTACATTGAATGTTCAAGGCTTCTGTCATAAATGGTAACTAATTTCTTGTCTATAAAACAAATGGAACTCAAAATTAGCTGACCCCACCTTCCCTCCTTTTAGAAAACTGATAATATTGAATACTTTTTCAAGGTTATTTCTATAATTAATCTGTAGTTAAGCATGTTCCTTCTATTTATTCCATTGCCAAGGAACTTCGTAACCCCTGTTGCAAAGGGATGTAAATAAATGTAATCACAGGTGTGAGATTAGAGGTGAATGCAGCATCATTTCTCCACAATCTAGGGCAGCACAGGGCTAGAATGGGAGACAGGCTACTCAGCACTGATCTCTCCGTTCTTTCCCGTGTTACATAGCCTCATCACCTAGATATGCACCTGGGTAATACAGGCAGCGAGTGACCCTGTGAGCTTCGTGTGGTTTCCAGTCCATGATTTTGAGTGAGGAGATCTTGGCACAGAGGGTTTGAGTAAGATGCAGGTGACATCTATAAGAGAAAATACAAACCAAGAATCACTAATTGTTCTTGGTGCTACATATATGGTGCAGTTCACCCTGTCATTTTTACTGGAGTACTTTGCTTAGGAATATCGTCAGTTCTTTTTATACCACTTTGAGATATGGAACAAATGTTTTGGAAAGCTTGCTTGTCTGACAACAGGAATGTTATCCCTCGGCACTGGAGGCATCTTCAGAAATTACATTATCAAGGAAGTTAATGCCTGAGCGCCAGTTTTTCAGGAGCTGAGGAACCAAACTTCACTGGGGAGGTTAAGTGTCAAGATCATCTCCTTCTAAAAAATGACGTGAGAATTTTATAGCTCCTCTGAATCAAGACAAAGGATTAACACAAATAGTCACCCAAATCACAAAGTATGTTATGATGAACTGTATGTGGACATCACACGGTCAAATTCTCTTATTTGAAGACAAGTTGTCATTTTTCTTGAGAGAGCATGTTTAATGGTTTTACCTTACCGAAAATAAAAGGTGAATTTTCCTCCCTGTTCGTCATTCTCTCTGGTATAGTTCCTGTGATATGCACCATATTAGCTTTGAATCCATTTTTGATAACACAGTTGTTTTCTTTCTCTTTTAATAGAGCTTTCGCAGATAGGCAGCAGATTTTGGTTTTAATTACCTTTCCTCAGCACACACAGACCGTGCATAGTGGATTGGAATCCAGAGAACCTGACACAGGAACAGGCGCCCCTCGTCACCACCTGCTATTTCCTCTGTCTGCTGATTAATGGGTGCAGACTGTCTTCCCGTGAGCCTCCATGTCACAGAAAGGTGGGCCTCTCGATATCAGTGTGATGCACATCTGTCAGAGAACCGATACGTGCCCCAAGTAGAGTTATGGACAGTGACTAATGATAGTCACAATATCTTCTCACATTGCACTTCACCGTGACTGAACTTCACCTCAAAACCTTCAGAACTCTTTAGTGCTGAGTGGATATCAGAGACGGGAAATATGCACCCCCCGAAACTATTCCTTGTTGTTGCTCTACTTTAGTCAGTTTCCCTCTGGTGGACTGTAGCATGTGAAGTAGAAACCCAAGTTTGGATTATGTCACAAATTCCAGTGTCAGGAAAATCTTGGAAGAAGTCATTGTAGATAAGAAAGATGTGTGGTGTTCAGTAGAATTATGCGTCTGTTTCTGCTCCTTCACAGCACCTTATATGAAATGCCATCTCAATTATGTTAATAATTAGGACAGTAATACTGGCTTTAATTTATTTAATGTTTATGATGTGTTAGGTACTATTCCAACATGGCATATTTGTTGACTCTTTTGAATGTCATATATTCTGATCACCATACATTTCTAACTGGGCCTAGGCAAAAATGCTAATGGCTGTAAAGTTGAAAGCCCCATGAGAAACAACCAACTCCCAGACCCAGACCATCCCAAGGCCACAGTGTCCACAGCCGTAAGATGATAAAGGCCCATGAGTCACGCAGGATGCCTGCAACCAGGAAAGGAATGTCCAGGTCCTCCAGCCCTGGACACCTTCCAGGGCCCACAGCCTCCACATAAAGAGGAGCAAAGAAACACCTTAAACTGCCAAAGTTTCGCGGGCTGCTGACTCCCTCACCTCCTTCCTGCCATAACCCCTCTATGAACCATAAGCCCCTTTGTTGAGAGTTTCTTTGTTTGCCTTCATGCTTCCGGCTTTATTCCTAACAAAGCCCGTTGCAGCTGTCCTGAGGTTGTGGTCTCCTTTCTCAGGTACAATATATTCACGTTGAATATTTCGAACTTTGCTCAAGGAAAAGTATTTACTATGATGGTGGTTCTTTCACATACAAGGAGCCTGAAATCCCAGACTATAGTGGGCTGGCCTGAAATCATACGTATGTATGGTACACTGTAATCTGAAGCTTCCTCTTTCATCCATTCACTAAAATTAAATTATTTTATTATATATGAGTGCTTAAATCAAATATCGAACATATTATTTGTAAATATTGGTAGCCTTTTTTCTCTTTGCCTGTGGTATTTTTTTCTTTTTTAAAAAACATTTATAGGTTTATGCCCAGAAATGTCTTACAAGTACTGTATTAATCTATGAATGATAGCGGCTATAGAATGAAAAGTCCACATGTCTTCCCCCTTTATCCTCTATTGACCATGGCCAAAATCATCTGAAAAGAACTGCCTCTACCAGAGAAAGTAGCAATACCACATTCTTGGGGGGATTGCAGAGATTTTTGCCACCATCAAGGAAGTGGTACATATAAAAGTAGTGATTCCCAACTTCGGCAACTCTATCTGACCTGTGACAAAGACAGACCAATTGTGGAGAATGACAGTGGATTACATAAATTTATCCAAGTGTGAACAACAGTTGTAATATTTGTACCACATGTGGTTTCATTGCTCTCATAAAATAACCAACCCCGTTAACTGCTAGTAACACAGCTGTCACTCGCCTGAACACGTTTTACTCTGTACATAACTGTTTTTATAAATTTTTAAATTTAAAAAAAAATTTATTTTAATGTTACATTTTAGATATACAAAGTGAAAACAATCGTCATAGGCAATTTGTAGCTCTACATGATATATTTCACTGCTTCTTTCTTTCCTATTCCCCTTCCCTTCCTTCAACCTCTCATCCCTCCTTATTTACAAAAGCTGTGTTTTGATTTCTTTCCTTCTATTCTTTTTTCTCTTCTCCCTCCATTCCTTTACCCTTCCCCATCCCTTGTTCTCCTTCCCATTTGAACAATTTCTTCCCTTTCCTAATATAATACATTTTAGTTCTTATTTACACTTTCCATTTCTCACACCAGAGAAACAATGCTGTATTTAAACATGTGTGTCTGATTATTTCACTTAAAACTATGATCTCAAAAGTCATCCATTTACCTAGAAATATCTCAAGCTTATCATTCTTTATGTCAGAGTAGTAGTCCATTGTTAAAAAAAATCTTATCTTCTTTACCCATTCATCAGCTAACAGGCATTTAGCTATTCAAAGATTTAGCTATTACAAACTGTTCCACTATAAATGTGGATGTGCATCTATCTCTGTGGTATGATGCTTTTAATTCTTTTGGGAAGATTACTAAGAAAGAGAATACCTGGGTCAAATGGAACATCTAGTCCTAGTTTTTTGAGGAATCTGCACACTGATTTCCACAGTGGTTGCAGCAGACTAAATTCCCACCAGCAGTGGAGGAGGGTTCCTTTTTTATCACAGCCCCTCCAGCATTTGTTATTGGCTGATTTGTTGATAATAGCCATTCTTTCTGGAGTGAGATGGAGTCTCAGTGTTGTTTTAACTTGCATCTCTCAAATGACTAGCGATATTAAACATTTTTTCCTATGTTTATTTGCTGTTTCTACTTCTTCACCCAAGAAGTGTCTACTCATTTCAGCTGCCTGTTTTTGGATTGGGTCTTTAAATTTTAGGGCTCTGATTTTTGAGTTCTTTATATATTAGATATTAGTCCTTTGTCAGAGGAAAAGCTGGCAATTTTTTTTTCCCATTCTGTGGATTATCTCTTCACTGTGTTGGTAGTTTCTTTTGCTGTGCAAAAGCTTTTTAACAAGATGAGATCCCAGTTGTTGATTCTTTGTGATATTTCCTGGGCAATTGAGATTCTGTTCATAAAGTCTTTGTCTACCCCTGTGTCTTTAAGAGTTCTACCTATTCTATCTTCCAGCAGATTTAGTGTTTCTGTTTTAATATTTAGATCGTTGATCTATTTCAATTTTAGTTTAGTGCATGGTGAGAAATATGGGTGTAATTTTAGTCTTTGGCATGTGGAAAGCCAGTTTTTCCAACACCATTTATTAAAGAGGCTAAAGAGACTGTCTTTCTTCCACTGAGGATTTGGCCTCTTTGTCAAAGATAAGGTGACTGAGAGTGTTTGGACTTGTTTCTGTATCTTCTCATCTGTTCGTTGTTCCTCAGGTCTTTTTTTTTTTTCTTTTTCTTTTTTTTTCGCTTGTACCATGCTGTTTTTATTACAGTAGCTGTGTAATGCAATTTCAGGTCAAAGGTTGTGATGGCCCCTGCTTTGCTTTTGTTGCCCAGAATTGCTTTTTCTATTCTAGATTTCTTCTGGTTCTACATGAAATTTAGGATTGTTTTCTCTAAACGTGTGAAGTATGCTATTGGTATTTTAATTGGGGTTGCATTAAATCTGTATAACTATTTTCGGAGTATGGCCATTATCAGTATATTGGTTCTTCCTACCTACAAACAAGGAATATTTTTTCCATTTTCTGATATCTTCTTCAATCTCCTTTTTCAAGGTACTGTAGTTATCAATGTACGTATCTTTTATTTCCTTTGTAAGATTGATTCCTAGGTACTTTATTTTTTTGGATGATATTGTGAAAGGTATTGTTCCCCTAATTTCTCTCCCAGTGAGTCTGTTATTTGTGCACAGGAATGCTATTGATATTTGAGTGTTGATTTTATACCCAGCTACACTGATGAATTTGGTTATTAAATCTAGAAGTCTTTTTTTTTTTTTTTTTTTTTTTGGTGCTGGGGATCGAACTCGGGTCTTTGTGCTTGCAAGGCAAGCGCTTTAACCACTGAGATAAATCCCCAGCCCCCTCTAGAAGTCTTTTGGTGGAGTTTTTGGGGTCTTCTATGTAGAGGATCATGTCATCTGAAAATAATGATAATTTAACTTCTTCCTTTCCTAGCCTTATTTCTTTTATTTCTTTCTCTTGTCTAATTGCTCTGGCTAATGTTTCCAGAACTATATTGAATAAGAGTGGCTGTGGTGGACGTCCTTGTCTTGTTCCATGTGGTGGACTTAATGTGGTCAACTTGAGCCAGAACGCCCAGCTGGACTGAGTTGGTGTGATGCTGGGTGTAGAGGATCCACCTGAGGGTTGTTGCTGATGCAACATAAAGCAATATGGGAGCAGAAGCTGGTTGGTGGGCTGTTTCCCAGGAGAAGCTCTGCTGTGGCTGGTTCTCCTGAAAGGAACTTGGCTGTTCTCATCGAGGAAGGAGCTCGGGGCCTTGCTGTCATTGAGGATGGCTGCTGATGCTTCGGGGGAGCTCTGGTCGTCATCTCTGCTGCGAGCAGCGTATCCTGGTTCCAGTAAAGATTTCTTCAGCCATTATCTGCAGACACGGGTGTACATGGGACAGTGCTGTGGACCCCCAGCCCTCAATTGAATCTTTTGGGTCTCCAGTGCCTAGATGGACATTCAGCACCTTCTGCATTTGGCTTGTGGGTGAATATTGTAACTTATAAATGTACTCTCTATTAAATCTGCTCTCTTACAACCATTGGCTCTGAAAACCTAACTAGACATCCTGGAATTTAGAGTGAAAGCTTTCAGTTTTTGACCATTTAGTGTGATGTTGGTTGTTGGTTTGTCATAGATGGCTTTTATCAGATTGAGATAAAGACCATCTGCTCCAATTCTCTGAAGGGTTTTTTTTTTTTAATCATGAATAGTGTTGGACTTTGTCAAATGCTTTTTCTGCATCTATTGAGATGATCTTATGGTTTTTATCCTTGGCTCTGTTAATATGGTGTATCACATTTATTGATTTACATATGTTGAACCATCCCTGCATCCCTGGGATGACTCCTGCTTTGTCATGGTGTATAATATTCTTGATGACTTGTTGCATTCCGTTTGTGAGTATCTTATTGAAGATTTTTGCATCTATGTTCATTAATCATATTGGCCTGTAGTTCTATTTTTTTGTAGGATTCTTCCCTGGTTTTGCTATCAGGGTAATACTTGCTTCTAGGAATGAATTTGGGTGTCTTGCTTCCCTTTCAACTTCATTAAAGAATTTGAGGAGTAATGGTATTAGATCTTCTCTAAATTTCTTGTAGAATTCAGCAGGGAATCCGTCAGGACCTGGGCTTTTCTTTGTTGGTAGCTTTTTAATTACCTCTTTAATTTCAGGGGCTGACATTGGGTTATTTATAGTTTTTATATTTTCTTGATCCAGCTTTGGCAATTCATGTACCTAGGTATCTATTTCCTCTGTGTTTTCAATCTTATTAGGTATTGATGATCTTCTGGATTTCTGCACAATCTGTTGTGATTTCACCCTTTTCATTCCTAATTGCATGGATTTGAATCTCTTCTTTGATTTTTTTTGTAAGGTTGGCTAAAAATTTGTCAATTTTACTTAATTTTTCAAAGAACCAACTCTTCGATTCACTGATTCTTTGTATTGTTTTCTTAGTCTCTGTTGAATTAATTTAGGCTCTGATCTTTACAATGTTTTCCCTCATATGAGCTTTGGGCTTGACCTGCTCATCTTTTTCTAGAAGCTTGAGGTTCAATATTAGGTCGTTTATTTGAGCTCACTCTGTTTTTCTGATATGGGAGTTTAATGCTATAAATTTCTCTCAAAGGAATGCTTTGTGTCCCATAAGTTCCGGTCGACCTCATTGGAGGATGTTGGACTGCCCGCACTGCCCAGGCCTGCACACACAGCATGGTAGACCTATGCAGGACCCCATCCCGCCCACTGATGACCTCATCGGGGGATGCCGGGCTGCCTGTGCTGCCCAGGTTTGCGTGTCCTTCACTACAGACTGGCGTGGGCCCTGCCTGTGCACCGGCAAGGTCAAAATCCAGTAATACTGGAAAGATCTAGGATTGAAGACACCACTGGCTCTGTCTTGTGCTTTTTTTTTCTTTTTTTCCCTTTTGCAAGTCATCAATACCAAGTAGAACCATCCATATCCGTGCCACTGATGAAAGCTCTGGAGACATAAAGAACACAAGAATCAAGAACCACATATACCTTGAAAACAGCTTAAAAGCAGACTTTTCTAAGGAAAGCATTGATACTTGTCTTAAAGTAACCTCCCATAAACAAAATATAAAAACACGAAGCACAAACTAAAAGGGGAAAATATATACATGTACAAAGAAAATGACAAGACACAAGAGCAAAACACAACCCCAGACCCCCAGCCCACTTGGCTGCTTGTCCTCCTGCCAACTTGAGTTTGAACTCTGCTCCACCTTGCCCCAGCACTGAGAGCCACCGGCAGCTTTTCTGAGTTCTAAGCTCAGACCCTTTCCAAGATTGCAACCGGCCAATTGCCCTCTCGTTGGGGATGTCTGAACTCAAATAAATCATCAGCCACTGCAGCCTTCTATGTCCAGCACTCCACTCCACTGTGTGTCTTTTCCTGCAGGCCTCTGTGGTCTCCAGTAGTCACTGTGTGTCTGAAGCCTAAAGCCATGTAACCCACGCCATGATCTGGTGCTCTGGGGGAAGGTACCATCCACCCACCACCTCTCACTTCTGCGCTGAGGTCTCTCTTCTTTTGCTCTCCCCATGGGCCTCAACTCTTGCTTCAGATCCCTGTTGGGTCCTGGAATCTGCTCCCTCCTTTTTCTCTTCCCTAAATCACTATATTCCAGTGTCTGGACAACAAATTTCAGAGAGGTTGTTACTCTGCTGCTCACTGCTCTGCCATCTTCTGCCCTTTTACATAGTTGTTTTTAAGGCATCTCAGAAGCAGTGAGCTTTACTTGGCCAGAGCAGCTATATATTTTCACCATTGTATGTTGGGGGCATTTCTTGCTAGTTCTTTGTCATAATTAGTTTGCATGGACCTCGATTGCCTTTTTGTCTCAAAAATTATCATACTGGTCTTTTCTATCACTATCATATTAACTGACCCTAAGAGAGAGATCCAAGCATTAGGTAAGAGAGACACAGGAAGTGTGGGGATGAGTGACTTGAGACTCTTGACCTGGCACATGTGTCCTGAATTTCCAGGCTGGTGAGGGCCAGCCCATTGTGAAGCATTCGGAGTCCACCTGTGTGCCAGCACTCTCTAAATCTCTTTTTTGAAGTGAGTAATGCCAGGCACCAAGACTGTGCACAGCCAGCACACAGCACCTCACACAGGAGGATGCGAGTTTGGAGCTGGACTGCAGCAGTGTGTGAGCACTGCTATGTCTCCCTGTGGCTGCCTTGCCTATTTCAACACTCACTGGTACTTTCAAACGACGTCACAGAAGGGTGACATTTTAATGATGTCTTGGTTACTTTTCTCTAAAATACCCGACACCTAAAGTTAGGGGAAGAAAGGTGTGTTTAGCTCACAGTTTGTGGAGGTTTCAGTCGAGTCAGCTGGGTCTGAGGCAGGGCGGCATGGCAGACAGAAGGCAGCCAGGTAAGCAAGGGATGCAAGCAAGGGCAGGGGGGCCAGCTTCTTCCTGTATCTTATATTTTATCCAGGCTACCTGGCTTTAGGGCGGGCAGTACTCCCACCCTCAATCCTAATACCCTTAATCCTAGCATCACATCCTTGATCCCAGCAGAACCATGTCAAACCCATCAGTGGACTCATTTAGTAATCACACACTCTAGATCCAGCTGCCTCTTACCACATGAGGCTTTGGGGGGACATCTAGACACGAACCATGACAAATGACTCATTTTTTTTTGTTGTTGTTGCTATTGAAGGTATTTTGTTTCCAGCTTGATTGTTTTGCTATTGAGATTTCATTTTATGTTGCTTTTTAGGGAAGCATTTGTTTTTGTACTGAGACTTTTAACAATGCTGGGAACGTAACACAGGTCTCAGGACTTACTAGTTCTAACCCTGAGCTGTACCACTAATCCCTGTTATTGAACTTCTGTATTTTTTTATATATACTCTAGATATTAACCCTTGTCAGGTAAATATTTTCATCTGTTCTTTACTTCTTCTCTTCATGCTTTTGATTATTACCTTTGCCATGCAGTAGATTTTCTGTTTGACATCATTCTCCTTGTCAACATTTGCTTGTATTTCTTGTTGTTATAGTGTCACATCCAAAAATGATTTACCATTTCCAGCACCCTAGAGTTTCTCTGCTTTTCTTTCTTCTCTAGTGTCACAGGTTTAGGTCTTACATTTAAGTGACTAATCCATTTTCAGTTGATTTTTGTAGCTGATGAGAGTTAAGAGACCTAGTTCCTTTGACTGCATGGGAATATCCAATTCTCCACAACCATTTACTAAAAAGACTGTCCTCTCTCTAATACACGGTCTTAGCAACTTTGTGTAAAATCGGTTGAGTGCACATCTGTGGGTTTACTTCTTCACTTCCTGTTCTTTTCTGTTAGTGTATGTGGCTGTTTTTATGTTGGTGCAATCATGTTTTGATCACAAGAACTTTGTAGTACATTTTGAATCCAAGTAGTATAATTCATTTTGCTTTATCCTTTTTGCTCAATTTTTTGGCTGCCTTTTAAATTTTATGCACGATCTATACACTGTTTTCCATAACTACTGTAGAATTTTATATTCTTATCAATAGTGAAAAAAAACCCAAAGAATATTTTACCTTATTCAGAAGATGTTTTTTTGTACTGTCCCCTTCCTAATGCTTGGTATCTTGTCTGAAGGATTACACTCATCCTAGCAGGTGTAATATGAAGTTTTACTGTATCTTTTTAAAATTTCCATTTCCCTGGTGATCAGTGATGTTGAGCCCTTGTTAATGTGCATATGCACTCTCTGCGTGTCTTATTTGTAAAATGTTATTTTCAGGCATTTTAGCTTTTTAAAACAGGTCACTAGGTTCATATGCTATCAAGTCCCGATAATTTTGATTATTAAATGTGTTTCAGGCACATAGTTTGCAAATATTTCTCAGAGTCCATGGGCTGCCTTTCATTGTGTTGATTGCTTTCTATAGGTGCAGAAGATGTTTAGTTTGGTGTTGTTCCACTTGATATTTTTTCCCTTGTTCCTCTGCTTTTGAGGAACAAACATACATTGAAAATCCCACTGCAAAGGAATGTTTTCCATTTTGTATTTGAGGTGAATTAAGCATCAAATGAAGAATTGCTACCATTGAGTTGAAGTCCCTAAACACAGCAAGTATCATCTCGTTCCACACATGTGCCACAAGATGGCACTATTCTCCAAGGACCAGGTGGCCATGGTTATAATAATGGATAATAATCTGAATTGTGGGACTAGTAAACCATGGCTTAGAAGGTATAAAATGATAGAATAGCCCTAGTTGATATTTCAGATCCATTCTTCGTAATATAGTACTTTCTTTCATTTGGCATACTGTTATAACTGTATAGATCAGCTGAGCTTTAAATAAAAATTTCGTATTTTTGACAAATGATATAGGTCGTGCTAGTCAATAATATGATGAAACCATGTGCCTTATAACAACATTTTGGTGAATGAAAACAATTGTGTGAAGGCACCAATGGGATATGGAAGTGGTTCAAATAGATTATAATGAAGATAAAATACTTTCAATTTCTTACAGGTGTCATGGATATCTTAGCTTGTGTTAGTAAACTCTGATGTTCCCAAAATAATAGAATCAGTTAACAAGGCATTTCCTATAGTTTATCTCCACTATAAAGGAACACATCATTGAAGTAGAGCTTTTACATTTTTAGTGATATATTCTCTCTGAAGACTCTTGTAGAATAGAGTATGTAACTTAACTGCAAAATATGATGAACAACTAAGTTAGAATGCAACATAGACAATAGATTGGGGTCACTCTCTTGCAAAATAACTGAGTCTAAGACAGTCGTAATGGCATATGCACGTAATCCCAACACTCTGGGATTCTTGAGAAGGAGAAGAGTAGGTTCAAATCCCACCCCCGCAACTTAGTGAGACTCTGTCACAAAATTAAGAAGAATTTTTAAAATGCTGGAGAGGTACATCAGTGTGAAGGTGGTGGGCTCAATTCCTGGCAAAACACATACACACACATGCACATTAAACAAAGTCTAACATTCATTCTCAGATTAAGCTTTAGATTTATGCTGTCGCCAAATCAACTGTGCTTAGGTGCGTGAGAGCTGAGTGTGATGGAGCTTAGCAAGTGTCAAAACCAAGTAAAAAACCTCAAAAGATCAGACTGGCTTTTTATCTCATTACTCTGCATAATTTTATTTGGGTTGTAGTCAGTTGGATGAGTAACCCAAATTTCAAACCATACTAAGCCAGTTCGTCCTGTTGGTTTATAGAGGCTTGATAAAGTACTTCAGGCATGTTTTAAAATGAATGCACACTCTGCATTTCCTATGGGCCGACTGACTTGAAAGGAAACGTGTAGCGCTGTTCACTCTGGGGTAGGTGGAATCCTGCTGTCAAGAAGAGCCGGTGCAGTGAGAATTTTCAATAATATGAAAGTTGCATGGTGCTTTTGACATTTGTGGTTTTAGATATACAGATATAGTGACTTTTAAATTAATCGATATGCTAAAAAGTCAAAACAAAGTTAAAATTTTTAGTGTTTTATACTTTCAAAAAAAGTTTTAAAACTTAAGACCAGTGAAATTAAGAAATCTGAGCTTTCCTTTAGAGGAATGCATATTTTATTTTTCGAAGTTATAATGTGCTTCATGCTAAGAATAAGAATCCATTACACTTAGCTAAATGTTTTTTTACAGCAATGTTTTAAAGACAATTTATAGAAAATACCAAGTATGATTTGGATCAGTATCTCTTCAGGGGAATCAGAAGTGAAAATGAAATAAATTTATATGAAAGTCTAGCATATTTCAGGTGTTTAGAATACACTCTCAATTGGAGGTTTATCTTCAAATACTGAGATACAGCCACTTAATGCTCCTAATCCATAGCAACATTTAGGAAGCTATATTTAATAAACATAAATACAGTGTAAGTATAAACCCTGCAAAATCTACCTCAAAGACCAACTCAATCCACTTTTGGTTTTAAAAATGTTTGGATTTCTTGTTAAAGATTTCACAAGGCAGTAAAATTAAATTATATATCATTCTAAATTCATTTTACAAAAACCCAAATGGGAATAATCTGTGGATATATAAGCAGTAACCACTAAAAAAATTTTTTTTTATTTAAAAACATTCTAAAGTGTGTACTGTGATCTGCAATATAGGAGCTTGGTTGAGTTATTTTTTAATAAATCTTTTCCTAGTGGTCTTAATTATACTTAAATTTCATTTTCAGCCATAAAATGTGTGGCTAAACCAGTTCACTTGTTTTGGGGCCACTGTGCTTCTTTGTCCCAGTTTTCTAAGTGTGGTTGCCAAAAGTGATGGCCTTGAGCCAAATCTAGTTGCCCATGTTTCTGTAGGGCTCTGAACAAAGTACGACTTTTACAATTTTTAGTTTTAAAAAACACAAAACGATATAGTGATATATGAAGATATGAAATTCCAAGTTCAGTGTCCATAACTGAAGCTTCAGGGAATCCAGCTGACTTTGCTCATGCCCCTTGTCTCTGGCTGCATTGTGAACAGAGCTGAGTGATTGCCACAAAGGCCGTCTGGCCCTCAAGTCTGAAGTATTTGGTCCTTCACAAAGTTTGATGACACTTGTGTGAAATCTATCACCACCTGTTTACTGATGGTTTTCCTAACTGCTGACATTTGCAGAACAGCTGTCATCTGGGCTGTCACCTCTGCTTTACTCATCAGCAAATTGGTCTGTAGTTCCCAATATCATGTCTAAAAAAGGCTAAAGTTCAAAAATCATGAATTTTCATATTATATTCAAGGAAGGTAAAGATATTCTAATTCTTTTCATCATGTTCATTTTTTACTTTAACTTCTCGCCAAAAATATTCTCCCATACCATTACATACATAGGAATTAGAATATTGAAAATGAAGAAGCAGACGTACTTATAGCTCCACCGTAGGTTCAGAGTTTTCCAACCAACAGAAGCCCACCGCTCCGGTGGCCAGATTCAGGGAGTTTCCATGAGCTCACTGTGTTAGAATGTGATGATCTCAGCATGGGGGTCACTAGGTTATTTTTGCCATGAAACACCATACTCTTTACAAATATATTTCATCATGTTCACATCAATTGTTAAAATTTAAGAAAAGATGGAATTCTTTTAACTGTATATATGATAAGTTTACAGGACACTTACGGTATGTTCACAAAGTGCATCCATTTATCTAGAGATGTTTCAAATTTATCCTTTTTATGGCAGAGCAGTACTCCATTGTATAAAAAAACACACATCTGCTTTATCATTTCATCAGTTGCTGGTCATATGTGTTGTTTCCAAGATTTAGCTATTACAAACTGTGTTGCTATGAACATGGTTGTGCATATATCACTGTGATATGATGATCTTAATTCTTCTGGGAAGATACCAAGCAAAGGAATAGCCAGGTCAAATGGAACCTCTAGTTGTAGTTTTCTGAGGAATCTCCACGCTGATTTCCACAATGGTTATACCAGTCTACACTCCCACCAACGGTGGAGAAGGGCTCCTTTTTCCCAACAGCCTCACAAGCATTTGTTTTTGGTTGCTTTCTTTTTGGGGGGGATTTCTGGGGATCAAACTCAGGACCTTGCACTTGCTAGGCAAGCACTCTACCTGAGGTAAATCCCTAACCCCTGGCTGATTTCTTTATAATAGCTGTTCTTTCTGGAGTGAGGTGGAATATCTTAGCATTGTTTTAATTTGCATCTCTCAAATGACAAGTGATGTTGAACACTTTTTCATATATTTATTTGCCATTTTTACTTCTTCATCTGAGAAGTGTCTATTCATTTCAGATGCCTGTTTTTGGATTGTGTCTTTGAATTTGGAGGGAGTCCGATTTTTTTCGAGTTCTTTATATATTCAAGATGTTAGAGGGCAACCCACTTGGGTCCGCTCCTGTCTCTCAGGAGCTCTCTTTCTCTCTCCCAATAAAATTCCTACTCTTAACTTCCTTTGTTCCTTAGAATTCATTCTTCAACTTCAGGGAACATGAACTCAGCGTAACTGACATCTAGTAGGCTGGGAGTTATATTTTTTCCCCTATATCATTTGGAGGTCTGCACCGAGATAATTAGAGGAGAGGATGCCAAACTTCAAGTGAACATACAGATGGAACCAACTACAAATATGCCAGCCTCTTTTCACTGGGACCCACTGGATCGACTTGTGAAGGGAGTTCATAACTACTAAACTGCAACATGACTCCTACACAAGGCCCATCAGATGAGCTCTCCAGAGGCCACTGACTGCCGTCTCCCTAACACTGACCCTTCTCAGCTCGAAGCAGCTAGATGGAAACATCGCCCACTCTCCCCTAACCGCAGTTAGGGGTACTCCTCAGAGGGGGGAATATTATAGACAGCAAAGTAAGGTAGAAATATTACAGGCAGTCAGACAGGGCTGGGCCCTCAATGGAGTCAATACACAGGACAACTATGACTGGAGGCACATCCATTGAAGGTCAGGTCTCAAGGATGGACAGACCAGAGCCACACCCCTGGCTGAGGGATAAACAATTAACTGAAGATTACATCTGATAAAGTCTAGGTCACCCAGGAGGGCGACCAAGATCTCCGGATCCAACCCACCCTGGATTGTCCTTGTTCTCTCCTTGCCGATTTACTACGTGACTTTCTTCCCCATTGGACCACTATTACCTAACGGACTACACTTGTACTATTATTGATTGATCATCATTTTGACACACATTGTACCCGCCCCACAATTTTGCTCTATAAAACTTCCCCTGAAGGGTGGGCTTGTTGGCAACCCACTTGGGTGCCCTCCTGTCTCTCAGGAGCTCTCTTTCTCTCTCCCAATAAAATTCCTACTCTTAAAAAAAAAAAAAAAGATGTGAGACCTTTGAGGAACAGCTGGCAAAATTTTTTTCCCATTCTGCAGGTTGTCTCCCCACTCTGTTGGTGATTTCTTTACTGTGCAAAAGCTTTTTAATAGCATGTGATCTCAGTCATTGATTCTTTGTAGTATTTCCCATGCAGAGTTTTGTTCATAAAGTCTGCCTGCACTTATGTCTTCAAGAGCTCTTCCTATTCTATCTTCCAGCAAATTTAGTGTTTCTGTTTTAATGTTTAGATCTTTGATCCACTTCAATTTTAGTTTAGTACATGGCGAGAGACATGGGTCAATTTTAGTCTTCACTATGTGGAAAGCCGGTTTTTCCAGCACTATTATTAAAAAGGCCATTTTTCTTCCAGTGAGGGTGTTTGGCTCCTTTGTCAAAGATGAGGTGTTTTGGGGGTTGTCTCTGCATCTTCTAACCTGTTCCATTGATCCTTGGGTCTGTTTTTTATTGCCAGTATCATGTGGTTTTTATCACAGTAGTTTTATAGTATAATTTCAAGTCAGGAATTGTGATGCCCCCTGCCTTGCCCCTATTTCCCAGAGTTGTTTTTTGTTACTCTTGGTCTCTTCTGGTTCCAGATAAATTTTATGATTGCTTTCTCTAATTCTGTGAAGTATGCTATTGGTATTTTGACTGGAATTGCATTAAATCTGTATAGTAATTTAGGAAATATGCCTATCTTCACTATGCTCATTCTTCTTATCCAATAACAAGGGATATCCGTCCCTTTTTTGATAACCCTTTCAATCTCCTTTTTTAGAGTACTGCAGTTTTCAATGTAAAGTTCTTTTACTTGCTTTGTTAGATTTATTCTCAAATATTTCATTTTATTTTTGATGCTATTGTGAATGGTGTGGCTTCCCTAATTTCTCTCTCAGTGAGTTTATTTGTATACAGAAATACTACTGATTTTTAAGTGTTGAATACATATCCAGCTATGTAACTGAACTTGGTTATTAAATCTAGAAGTCTTTCAGTGGAGTTTTTGGGGTCTTCTACATAGAATATCATGTCATCTGCAAGTAATGATAATTTAACTTCTTCCTTTCCTATCTTTATTCCTTTTATTTCTTTTTCTTTTCTGATTACTCTGGCTAATGATTCCAGAACTATATTGAATAAGATTGGTGATAGTGGACCTTGTTGTCTTGTCCTTGATTTTAGAGTGAAAGCTTTCAGCTTTTGACCATTTAGTATGATGTTGGCTGTTGGTTTGTCATAGATGGTTTTTATCAGATTGAGATTGTTATGGTTTGTGTCTAAGATGTCCCCCCAAACCTTATGTGGTCTTAGATGGGACTTTTTCAGAGGTGGCTGAATCCAGAGTGTGAGGTGCTGCAATTAAGGGGATGTGATTACTAAATCAATCCACTGATTGGTTTGGCACCACCCTAATCCTGGAAGCCTGCATGAGATATAAGGAACAGAAAGAGGCTTACCTATCCCTTGCTTACCTTGCTGCCTTCTGCTTGTCTTCCATGCCACCCTGGCTCAGACCCAGCTGATTGTTGACTGAAACCTCTACAAACTGTGAACTCAGTAGACTTTCCTTCCCCTAACTTTGGGTGTCTTGGTATTTTGTTTCAGCAACGAGAGAAAAGTAACTAAGACAGAGATGTAGACTATTTATTCCTACTTTCTGTACGGTTTTTAACATGAATGGGTGTTGGATTTTGTCAAATGCTTTTTCTGCATCTATTGAGATGATCATGTGATTCTTGTCCTTGACTCTGTTGATATGATTGTATTACATTTATTGATTTGTGTATGTTGAATCATCCCTGCATCCCTGGGATGAATCCTACCTGTTCATAGTGTATAATCTTCTTGTTGATTTGTTGCATCTTGTTTGCTAGTATCTTATTGAGAATTTTTGCATCTATGTTTATTAGGGAAATTGGCCTATAGTTCTCTTTTTTGGTTGGATCCTTTTCTGGTTTTGGTATCAAGGTAATGCTTGCTTCCAGGTATGATTTTGGGAGTATTGTTTCCCTTTTAATTTCATCAAAAAGTTTGAGGAGTTTCTTCATTGGTATGTTTTTAATTACCTCTTCAATTTCAATGTCTGATATTGGGTTATTTAGTATTTTTATTTCTTCTTGATTCAGCTCTGGTAGTTCATATGTATCTAGGAATCTGTCCATTTCCTCAGTGTTTTCCGTCTTGTTTGAGTATACATTCTTGAAGTAGGTACTGATGATATTCTGGATTTCTGCAGGGTCAGTTGTGACTTCACCTTCTTTTTTTTTTTTTTTGTGGTGCCGGGGATCGAACTCAGGCCCTTGTGCTTGCAAGGCAAGCACTCTAATCACTGAGCTAAATCCCCAGCCCCTAGAACCAACTCTTTGATTCATTAATTTATTTAATTGTTTTCTTAGTCTCAATTACATTAATTCCAGTTCTGATCTTTATAGTTTTCTCTCTTGTGCAAGCTTTGTGCTTGATTTGTTCTTCTTTTTCTAGAAGTTTGCGTTTCAACATTAGGTTGTTTATTTCCACTTGCTCTGTTTTCCTAAGGTGGTAATTCAATGCTATGAATTTCCCTCATAGCACTGCTTTCATTGCATCCCATAAATTCTAGTATATTGTGTTGGCATTATCATTTAATTGTAGAAACTATCTAATCTCTTCTTTAATTTCATCTGTGACCCATCTGTTGTTCAGGAGGGTGTTATTTAATTTCCATAGGTTTATGTAGTTTTTGTGGTTTCTTTTGCCATTGATTTCCAGTTTAATTGCATTACAGTCTAATAATATGCATGGGATAATTTCGGTTCCTTTGCATTTACCTAAGCATGTCTTATGAGCTAGTATGTAGTCTATTTCAGAGAATGTCTTGTGTGCAGTTGAGAAGAATGTGTATTGTAATGTTGTGGGGTGGAACACTCTGTAGACATCTACTAATTCCATTTGTCCAGAGGTTTGGTTCAGTTCTGATATTTCTTTGTTGATTTTTTTTTTTTGTCTAGCTATTTGTGATAGTGGGGCACTGAGGTCTTCCATTATAATTGCATTAGTGTTTATTTGATTTTTCAGGTCTGTTATTATTTGTTTTATGTAGTTGCCTATGCCTGTCTTTGGTGGATAAATATTAATGGTTCTGATCTCTTCCTCTTGGAATTTCCTTTAACAAGTAGGTAGTGACCTTCTTTGTCTCTCTTGAGCAGTCTTGGCTTGAAGTTCAGTTTGTCTTTGATTTGGCTATCTACCCCTGGCTTTTTTCCGGGTTACTATTGCATGAAGTATTGTTTTCCTTCCTTTGACTTTCTGTCTATGAATTTCTTTGGGGGTTAAATGTGTTTCTTGTATGGAACATATTGTTGGATCTTGTTTCTCAATTCATTTTTTCCAGTCTGTTTCTTTCGATTGGTGAATTGAGACTGCTTACATCGATGGTTATAACTGTTATATATTGACTTATCTTTGTTATATTATTTTCCTGTTGTTGGTTCCCTTTATTTCCCATCTGTTTAACTATTTACCTTTTCTGGTGGATTCTTTTTATTAGTGTCCTTGGAATTATAGTCTTTTTCTTTTCTAGGATATCCTTCAGACAATTCTGGAGAATTGTTTTGGTGGTCATGAATTTCTTCAGTTGTTCTTTCTCATGGAAGTATCTTATTTCATTATTGAATATGAAAGACACTTTGGCTCAGTACATCAATCTGGGCTGGAATTTTTTTTTTTTTTTTGGCTTTAAATACTCTGCTCGAAGCTCTCCTGCACTTAAAGGTTTGTGTTGAGGAGTCTGCTGTGATTCAGATGGGCTTTCCTTTATAGGTGATTTGTTTCTTTTCTCTAACAACTTTTAATAGTCTGCTCTTTTGTTGAATTTCTGGAATCTTGATTATTATATGCCTTGAAGTAGATTTATTTTGGTCATGGTTATTTGGGGGTTCTACATGCCTCACTTATCTGTATGTCAAATTCTTTTCTCATGCTTGGGCACTTTTCTGTCATTTCTTCTGTGAACAATATTTTTAAATGTCATTTGCACATGCCAAAAAATGCTTTTTCACAAACTTCAGTCACTCTTATGTTATTTTTCTTTGCATTGTCTTGATTTTTCATGGTCTCTAGCTTTTTTTTTTTTTTTTTTTTGGTACCAGGCATCAAACTTGGGGCCTTCTGCTTGCAAGGCAAACACTCTAACCACAGAGCTAAATCCCTAGCCCCTCTCTAGCTATTTTAAAGAAATATTTCCTTTCATGATCACTAACTGTAATCCTGTCTTCTAGATCTGAAATTCTGTCTTTACCTTGGCTCATTCTACCACATATACTTTTGAAAGAATTTTTGATCTTTTGACTATCCGTTCAAATCTGTTTCATGTGTCATGTGTCCTATGTACTTCCTGAGTTGAGTGTTTTAGTTTTCCATCATTTTCCTAAGCTCTTCTGTTTTTTTTTTTAATTTGTGTCTACTCTAAATTCACTAAGCAGGCATTTCATTATGATCATCATCTTTTTATCATTTTTTTTACCTGAGTAGTTATTTCTTACCTGATTTTTTTCTATAACCTCATTCATGTTTTTAAACTTCTACTGCTATCATGTCTGAAAATTCAGTTGGTTGACTTCAGAATTACTCTATTTCATTGTCCTCTGGACTTGTTCTGGGAGGGCTGGGGGCTGGGATGTATTTTACTTCTGTGGCTTGTCATTTTTCTATATATTTTTTATTTTAGTTTGTTTTCTGTGTTGCTGTTTGTAGTTTGCTTATGGTAGGTAGCTTTAAGACAAATGTCAAGGCTTTTCTAGGAAATGTGTATTCCTCAGAGATGTCTTCTATGTGTAGGTGGCTCTTAACCTTTGTGTCTGTCTCAAGACCCAACCTTTCCAATTTAATAGGGATGAGAAGTTGCTATCTATTTGGCCCAGCAATTAGTCTTTTGATACTGGACCTTGGTAATGATTAAGACTCCAATCACATTATTGTCATACAAGAAAGTACAGTTGAGTGTAAGAGGTATGATACCCTGGCTATAGCAGTACATTAGCAATAACAATAGCATCAAGTACATTCAGGAAACTGAAAGACTGTGGTAACTATTAATTTGGTATCTTTAACCATAGGAGCAAGATCTACAGTTATAGATCAAAATCCAACATAAACAAGAACTCATGTACAGTGAATTTGCTGTTAGTAGGGTGGTTTTTACCTTATGTGTGTGAGGTGTTAAGAGGAAGAAGGGGAAAATAGGTAAATGAAGAGAAATACAGTAGAGGCAAGGCTGGGGGACAAATGAAGATCACTCAAGCTTTGGAAAACTGGAGAAGGAAACAGGATAGAAAAAGTGAAGGGTCAAGGACAAGAATATTGAAGCAAACTGGAGAAACTCTAGACACACATAAAAAAATCAGATAAGGCAGTTGAGGAAGGAGAGAGAAGAGAAAAAAGGAAACAAGAAAAAAAGATGGACAAAACAGAAGACAATAAAAGTAAAAATTTAAAAGGAACAGATCAAAAAAGGAAGACAAACAAACAAATGAAAAACAAAAAACCAAAAAATATAGTGAAATTCCTCGGATGTCCACAGTTCTGTGGGAGCGTCCAAGCCAGAGCCCAGATCTGTGCTGGGTGGCCGCACTGAGTCTGCAGTAGAATTAGTGTGGGTGTTGGGCTGATCTTGTCCTCTGGCTGTGGGGGCTGGGGCAGTCTTCACCCGGCAGCTCTCTGGGTATCCCCTGGTAGCCCACCTGTATGTCTCTGCACCTTTTGCTCAGTTGCTCAGCGCTGCTCTCAGTTGTGCAGCTACAGTTGGCCCTTTCCGGCCCTTGCACAGCCTCCCCTTGTCCCACTCCCCTGACATGCCTCTCTTCTCTCTCCCAGCCACTAGAAGCAGGGCAGGGCTTCTGCAAGGGGCACAGCTGTGTGGGTACAGGGCAGAGGTGCTGTAGGGTGCAGCCACAATAGACTGTCTCTGCCAAAGTGCACCACTTAAGTTTTATGTCCCTCTCTTCTTTCCTGCCTGGCTGTTGAAAGCAGGGCACGGTAGAATGTCATTGTCCCACTCACAATGGCATTGTTCACTTTTACTACTGCCCATTGCTGCTGTGGACCGATCACCTTGCCATTGCTAGTAGTTCCAGTTAGTAGCTATGGCTTGGAAAGAAAGGAAAACAAAATAAAACAAACCCTGGCAGCTGGTTGAGGGAAGGAGTAACTTCCTGGTCACTTGCCTCCTGTGTGCCAGAGAAATTTGCTGCCAGGCTGCAGCATCCTCTGAAGCAATGCAAAAAAGAAGGATAAGCAGAAAAAGAGGAGGAAGAGGAAGAAGAAGGAGGAGGAGGAGGAGAGGGGGGAGAGGGAGGAGAAGAAGAAGGATTGGAAGAGGAAGAAGAGGAAGAAGAGGAGGAGGAAAAGGAAGAGGATGCTACAAACTGTGAGGCAAATAAACCTTTCCTCCTCTAACTTTGGGTGTCAGGTATTTTGTCTCAGCAACGAGAGAAAAGTAGCTAAGAGTGGAAAGG
>PVJO010020677.1:0-31389 GCA_004026905.1 Hystrix cristata
ATGTATGAATATCGATGGATGGATGGATGGTTGGATGAATGGATGGATGGATAGATGGATGGATGGATGGTTGGATGGATGGCTGGATGGCTGGATGGATGGTTGGATGGATGGCTGGATGGCTGGATGGATGGCTGGCTGGATGGATGGGTAGACAAATGGATGATGGCTGGACAATGGATGTATGAATATCGATGGACAGATGGATGGTTGGATGAATAGATGGATAGTTGGATGGATGGATGGTTGGATGGATGGCTGGATGGATGGGTAGACAAATGGATGATGGCTGGACAATGGATGTATGATATCAATGGATGAATGGTTGGATGGGTGGGTGGATGGATGGTTGGATGGATGGTTGGATGGATGGGTAGACAAATGGATGTATGAATCTCAATGGATGAATGGTTGGATGGGTGGGTGAATGGATGGATGAATGGTTGGATGGGTGGACCGGTGGATGGATGGGTAGATGGATGGATGGATGGATGGATGGATGGATGGATGGAAAAATGGAAGATGTTGGGACAATGGATGTGTAAATATCAATGGATGGATGGTTGGATGCATGAATGGATAGGTGGATGGATAGATGGTTGTATAGATGGTTAGGAGGATGGATGGATAGATGAATGGTTGGATGGGTGGACAGGTGGATGGATGGGTGGATGAATGGGTGGATGGGTGGATGGATGGTTGGATGGGTGGACGGGTGGATGGATGGATGGATGGATGGATGGAAAAATGGAAGATGTTGGGACAATGGATGTGTAAATATCAACGGATGGATGGTTGGATGCATGAATGGATAGGTGGATGGATGGATGGTTGTACAGATCGTTAGAAGGGTGGATGGATGGATGGATGGATGAGGAACAAATGGATGTGTGAGTAGAGATGGATGGTTGTGTGGACAAAAGGACAGAGGGAAGGAACAAACACAGTGAGTCAGTTCAGGGAGACATAGTAAGAGGGGACAACTTAGAAGGTGGAGAGATATACGCGTGACACGAGAGACAGGATGAGACCCCTGGGGACTACGGGTGACAGATGAGAAATCATTGAGGTCAATAGCAGGGACGTGGAGTGATAAAGAGGGTGACCAGGGACACGGAAATAAGGACATGAGTTGAAACAGATGAAGAAAGGAAGAGAAGCGAATAGGAGGGGAGAGGGAGAGGATGGAGCCAGGCAGGGCTTACCAGAGCTGTTGGGGACGCAGGGAGCAGAGTGGGGTGGGTTCCCACGTGGCCGGGGCTCCTGGTAAGGGGGCGGCTCACGGGGACCTGGGCGGTTGTTGATGAGGATGGTGTCGCCCGGGACGGAGAGATGAACTGTCAGCTCCTCCTCCAGCACCCGGCGCTCGGCCTTGTGGGGAACGTGCAAGGTTAGGTGTGAGCCGAGCCCTCTGTTCTCCCCTTTCCTGCTCCACTTCACAGCTGAAGGAAGGAACCTCGGGGCATGTGGGTAACATCCCTGATGTCCCACAACGGAGAACCAACCCAAATCTGACTGGCCTGTATCTATTAACCTTAATTTAGTCACCACCGGAAAGACGCAGGCTTGGGGAGGTGGACACCTTCCATTTGCCCCTCTCGCCCCCGTCTCCATCTTCCCCCACCTGTTTCTGCCCCAGCAAGCTGACCAATGTGAGCAGCATCCGCAGGCAGGTTGGGGTGGCCGGAGAGGAGCCCCAGCCAGAGTGTGGAGTACAGGCAGGGCACTTACGATGTACAATCGAAAAATACGGTGTATATTTAAATGTTAAAAAATGTATCACAGTAAAAGACAGATTGCCATTAGTCCCTCTCAAAATCCTCCCCCTCACTTCAAACACACTTCTCCCAACAACCTTGCCTCTGAGCACACGCTTTCCTGAGTGCGTAGCAGCACTGTGGTGGCTTCCTCCATGCCCCGAATCAATCAAAACATTTATCTTCATGGACATTCTGACTTTGAGGAAGAGCCAGAGGTTCACGGCACCAGATCTGCTGAATCAGGTGGATGAGGACACTCCATACTGTTTTTTGCTTGTTTTGTTTTGTCTTGTTTTGTAAGACAGGGTCTCACTGTGTAGTTCAGACTTCACACTGTTTTCATGAGCGTGCCTTTCCGCTAGAAGGCGCTCAGCAGCACCATTCGGTGAATTATTAATCCAACCTCTAAAGACTCTAGGGAAACAGGAGCTCCAGATCTGCTCCAGAAAGTAGCAAGAAGAAAGGGATACGTGTGTTGGAAATGACGGAGATTAACGGCAATGTGTCTCTCACCCTAATGCTTTTCAAAACTTCAACATGCTCTATATTTTCCAGTGTCCCAGCACACCCGCTCCAGGCTCGGGCTCCTGGGTCTGCTCACTGCGGCTCCCTCGCTGTTGGCACCAGGCGGGCCCCGCACGCCGCAGCCCTCGCTGGCCTGGCCCGCCGTCACCCACCTTGCTGAGGAGCCTGCGCCAGTGCAGCCGCCAGAGCATGAGCGCGATGATCAGCAGCAGCAGCAGGATGATGGCCACCAGGCAGCCGATGAGGATGGCCGTCGGGCTCCCCTCCGCCTTGGCCACGGGTTGCTGGCCCCGGGGCTCCAGCTCTGGCAGAGGCAGAGGAGTCAACGGCAGGGGAGGGGACCCCGGGGGGAGCGGGACGCTTCACGCCCCAGAGGAGGCCCCGGTGCTCACCCATGCTGCTGAAGTTGGTGGGGGGCGGGCCGGGTGGCCACCAGGGGGCGGGCGGGAAGGTGCCCCCAGCAGCTGGAGAGGAGTCGTTCACCGTGTCTGGGACAAAGGAACAAAGCCTGAGCCAGGAGCAGGAGAGGGGACCAAGGCAGCTGAGCAAAGGCAGGGATGCTGGAAACCCCGCCTGTCAGTGATGGTCCCTGGACAGTGGGGAATTGGAGGCTCCCCTAAAAGGATGCTGGGTATCGAGTGGTTTAAAGAAGAGGCTGTTTCTCAACTAATGGGAAGTATCTCAGCGACTTAACAACCAGCACTGTCTTACAAGCTCGGGATCAGTCATGAGTCCTGCTCATGAAGAAAAGACAGAGAGACACAGGGGACAGAGAAGGGGGCTCCCACTGTTCCTCCTCTGGCTGAGGAGTCTCATGGGTGATAGGCAGATATGATACCAGAAATGGGGGTTCTGGGTCACCACCTGGCTGGCGGTAAGCCAGCAATCTCAGCACTGGGAACTGGGCGCTGTCCCGGGCTTACCGGAGATGAAGGAGATTTCGCTGAAGAGTAGCCAGGGCCCGGCGAAGAGGAAGCGGCACTGCAGAAATCGACCCACGTGGCCACCCAGGGGCACAGAGACAGCCCGGGCTCTGGGGTCCCCCAGGCTTCCCCCCAGGGCGTGGCGCACGGGCTCCCCCTCCCAGGCCATGGCAGGGCCCCGCCTGAATCGACATTCCACCCCGCCGGGCAGGCGGGCCCCCAGCGTGTGCATGTTGTTACAGTGGACCTGGGAGGGGAGAGGGGACACAGGGTCAAGGACAGGAAAGCCCCGGGGGGCAACCCAGTGTCACCCACCCCAGTGTGAGCGCCCTCCCTGAGCCCTGGGCTCACCCACCTGCATGGCCTGGAAGGCCCTCAGCTGGTCAAACTCAAACTCCATCTCCACGTAGCCACTGGGGAAGCTGTGGTTGCTCCATCCCACATAGTCATACCCTGGCCAGACCCGCAGCTCCTGGCTCCGCCTAAAGTCATCGAGCCCCAACACGCCATCTGCCAGCTGGCCCAGACCACCGTACTGCAGCCTGGACAGGCAGGGACCAAAGAAGGGAAGAAGTTGGAAGGGAAGAAGGTAGTGATACCGGCTGCTCTGCCCCTCCCCCGGGGCTCCTGCCCGCCCGTGTCCTCCCACCACCTACCTCAGTCACAGAGGTCTCTCTTCCTTCCCTGCACCGCCCCGTGACCTCAGGGGTGCTCTGCAGGTCACACGCTACAGAGAGGTGCACCCTCCAGTCTAGCGTGCGCGTGTTTATTGCGCAGTTCCTAACGGATGTTCGCGCCGACTCGCCCGAAGTGTCCTTTGGGCTAACGGTCACCCTCCTTGTCCTAGCCCTTGACTGATCCCTGTGCCCAGTGCTTCCACCCCACTGCCCAGGCCACTCGCCAACACCCCGGACAGCTCGCCTGCCTCCTCTCCCTGGCTCCGCACCCTGCAGGGCACTTTCGTCTCACCCGCCAACGGTGAACCCGTCGTAGGTAGAGTCGTTGAGGTGCACGGCCTCAGACAGATACATGGTCTGCCCCACGGGGGCCGTGTAGGACAGGAGCCCATCTGGAGCAGGGGGAGGAGGGCTGTCAGAGGGAGCCCTCACTCTCCCGCTCCCCACCCGTGAGCGGGTTCTGGGGCGCTGACTCACCCCTCCAGAGGCAGCCGTAGAGCTCCACCCGCAGACACACGCTCATGATCCGGTCAGCTCGGGGATAGAAGCGAACCAGTCGGGCTACCATGGGGGGCCCGAGGTCTTTCAGCACCACGCCCCCGGGGTCCTCGTTACCCGAGATCACCTGTGGGCGGGAGGCCTGCAGTCGGACCCAGTCTGCCAACATCAGCTGCTCCCTGGACCAGCGGCAGCCGCCACTGTGACCACGGAGGGCAACGCTGAGCACAGCACTGCAGAGGCCGCCAGGCGTCCCGCGGTCTGTCCTCAGACTCCATTCTCAGTCTGGCCTCTCCCCGTCCATTTGTCTCCGAGGAGTCCACTGCACCCAGATCCCACCTGCCCCTGGAGCCCCGCACCCCACTCGGCGCGCGGCCTGCTTCACCCCATTCCTTCTGTTCACGCAGCAGAAGTCGGCCGAGTGCCCGCCCTGCGCCAGGCCCGCTCTCTGTGAGCGTGAATCCCTCCCTCCCCGGACTGCACTCCAGGGCAAGCAGCTGTGCAGAGCAAGGGGCAGTACGTGGGGACAGAGCCCCGAGCTGGCGGCCAGAAAAGCTCTCGAGGTGACATCTTGGAAGACCCTGCGGCTGTCTGGGGGAGGAGCTTGCCAGGCACACAGAGCAGCAAGCAAAGTGTCCTGACCCTCGGGAATGAGCCCCAGCTTGTTCTGGGAAAAGCAAGAAAAGCAATGTGGCAAGATGGAGCAAGAACTCGGAGGCGCAGCCAGGTCAGGGCCCGCCAAGCATTCTGCACGCTGCCAAGGAGCTGGCAGAGCCGCGTGCCGGGGAGGCTGGGAGCTGGGTGGGACGGGTCTGATTTACACTCTAAGGCCCATTGCATGCAGGCCAGAGGTGGAGCTCTGACTGCAGGCAGAAAACACAGAAGCAGCCGACCTTGTGGGGGGCGGGAGCCAAGCTCCACCTGGAAGGTCAGTAGCGAGAACGAGATGCCCAGCAGACATTGGGCGGTGAGGTCCAGGAGGTACGTGGGGAGGCCGCACATCGGTGAGCAGGGCTTGTCTAAGTGCAGCTGCAGGACAGAGAAGAGCTAGCCTCCCGGTTCCCTGCCAGCCTCACCTCCTGACCCCAGCGGTCTCTCCAGTCCATCCAGCGATGGCCGTCCCGGGAGTAACGCAGCCGGTAGCTGCGGGAGAACTCCTTGCCCAGGCCACCAGCATGGCGCCCCTGGGTGCCCACCAGAGCCACCAGGTGCAGCCGCCGGAGATCGACCTGCAGGTACTCCTCCTCCTTGGGGAACACAGGCCCTGCGGGACACCACGCCCCGTCCCCATCGCTGCTCTCCAGCCTGGAGGGGAGAGAGGGGTCACAGGACGGCCCGACAGCGGCCCGCACGGCCTCTGGCACTGGACGCCGGCCCCACCAGCATCGCAGGGGCTCCATGGCATGGACCCTCTCAGAAGCTTCTCAGCCTGGCAGAGGCAGACAGCGCAGGCAGCATCCCCAAGCAGCCGCCTGGGCAGCCGAAGGTGTGCCAGGTACCTGCTGTGGCGGGCAGCAGTGGAGTCCGACCAGGAGCTGGAGACGGAGATGTCGCTGTCCGGAATGGTCCGGTCCTGCATGCCTAGCGCATAGCGGCACTTGGCTGGAGGGACACAGGCGTTGACCGGTCAAGGCCCCCAACTCTTTGTGCCCCCAAGCCCTCTCTTAGGGGCCCAAGATTCAGTCTCCTCACCAGGGTCAAAATGTCCCTTCATGTCAGTGTCTCCATCTGCCACCAAGAGCAGCAACAGCAGCAGTAGAGGGTAGAGGGTCCCTGGCCCCATCGCTCCTGACGCCTCAGGCCTAAGGAGGCGGGGGCACCATCTCTGCAGGGGACGAGACAGCAGGAGGCTGTGGGCAGGGCAGAGCGGAGACGGACAGCAGCAGTATGTTTCACAGTATTGGCTGACACCAGGCTAAACCTTTAAACAGAATCCACAATTCTATCTTCACAGCCACCTTACAGGTGGCTTCTGTTACTACCCACACAACAACACTGGAATAGAGATCACTAATGCCTAAAGCCCATTCCCCTGACCAATAAAGGGCAAAATACCCCACAGACAGCAGCTTCAAACAAAAAAACAAATCTGTAAAAAAAGTGGGCAATATATTGTAAACTAAGGACTCTTTCAAACTGACAAAGAAAAAACATACAAACAACCCAATAGAGAAATGGCCAAAGAATCTGAATAGTCATCTCATAGATGAGCAAGGCTCAATGTCAGCAAACATTTGTGTTTTTTTGTTTATTTTTGTTTATGTTTTGCAAGACAGTACTGAGAGTTGAACTCAGGCCCTTCGTACCCCATTTTCAGAAATATTTTTATTTTGAGACAGCCTCTCGCTCAGTTGCTAAATCGCCCAGGCTAAACTTGAACGTACAATCCTGCCTCAGCCTCCGAGAATGCTAGGATTATAGGCGTGCACCATCACACCTGGCCTAAACATTTGTTTCTAAATAGTGAAATTCACTAGAGTCAGGAAAATACCATTTGGATTAACAAAAAGATGTTTTCGACAGGGGTCTCACTGTATTGCCTCGGGAGACCCTGAATGCTCCGTGGATCCTCCCACCCTGAGTAACCAAGATTACAGGCACATCATCTCACCTGCATAACAAAATATTTTTTAATGCTGTAACATGTATAGAGGATAGAAAGTGACAAAGAAGAGCCACGCTGCTCGATGGCAGGGATGGAGTAACATCATCTATTTGGAAACCAGCTAGCAGCATTTGATGAGGTGAGAAGTGCACATCTGTAACTCCCCGAGCTTCTACCCAAAGTGGGCGCAGCCCCAGAGAGGAGGAACAACTACAGGACGTCCACTGAGGCCCTCCCAGTGGGCCCCCCAGTCCATGAGCCATGTGAACACTCAGGGGGCTGGCTGGAAAATAAAGGGCCTACAGGCAGCTAAGAAAAGAAACAGAGTAGCCGTACAGTCTGACTTGGGGCGATTCCTCAGTGCCACCGCTGAAGGTGAACAGCAAGATTCAAAAGTATGAGAAAGCATCCCACCTCCTGGAGAGGAAGAATAAGCCAACGCCGAGTCTGCACACGCTGAGTCTGCACAGTCTGCACACCTGTGGGGTGAGCAACAGAACACGGGCTGACAATGAAGCGGGCAAGACAGGAAAGGCAAACCAAAAGGGAAAGACAAGCCGGCTACTATTCTTCAAATACTTGTAAATAGGGTAACCATATTATGTAAAACGCCATGATATAGAAAAGAATATAAAAACCACTTTTATTTTTAAAAAATACAGGAGTCCTAGAAAGGCTGGGCAACTCCTTGTTGAGTGTACACTAGATTAAACATGAGCTCAGCCTCGCCAGCTGGCCCTGAGCTGCTCACACCTCGGAGCCCAAACGTGAGAACGCAGGAACGCAGCACCTTCTGATCCCAAAGCCCTCTGCAGTCCCCTCAGCCCACTGTGTCCCTGGACCAGGGACCCAGGGATCTTTCAGGAGAAATGCAGAACGTCGGACTCACCTACACCTGCCAGTCAGAATCCGCATTTTAAGGCACCTCCAGGTAGCCGAAGTTTAAGAACCCCTGCTGTATTTCTCCAGGGCCCAGGCCACTTAACCCACCCTAAACCAATCCAACTGGCATCTCCCTGCAGACCAGGCCTCTACTGCTCCCTGCCCACTGCGGGGAAAGCTATCTTCTGTCCCGTGCCAGAGCCTGCAGGGAATTCTCCAGGCCCTGGGACCCTGAGGGGCCCCTACTGCACCCCATCCCTGCCAGCAGGCCCAGAGCATGGGGTCCCCAGCAACCCCTAGCTCTGCCTGTGACATCCCCTCCGCCCCAGTCCCGCTTTCTAAGGTAGCTGCCTCAGATGGAAGAGCCCAGGCGAGGGAAAGGCTGAGTTGCCTCAGAGACGGAAGCCAGGTCACCCCGGGAGGTAGCAGGAGTCAGGGGGATGCTTCCCCATCCCTTTGTCCTCCTCCAGCTGCTCCCACAATCCTCCTTCACAGGAATGTGAGAGGCAGCTGAGACCCCACAGTCATGAGGCAGCAGCTGAGGGGGTGACTGAGTTGTGGGGGCACTTGGTTATCAAAGAAGGTGGGAACCAAAAGGCACAGCGGCTGGGCCCTCGGGGGCTCGGGGGGGACAGGCTGCCGGAGTCCCGGCCAGCGGCTGGGGAGTCCTGGGTGCCTCCCACCACCCCCACCTCTGCGAACAGCAGGGCCCTTGTTCCCCTGAGTAACCTTCACGCCTGTCCCAGATGAGTCATCGAGACAGACGGAGCCCAGAGGAGCCGGGAAGAGATACAAAGCCCGGCAGAGGGCAGAGACAAAGCCAGAGGTAGGCAGAGCAGCTCAGAAACACGGCAGGGCCAGGCGGAGAGACACAGAGGCACAGTGACAGTGGGGAATCCGTCCTCCAACACCCGTCACCCCAGCTCTCCACTGGGCCGTGACGCTACAGTCTGCACACGTACGTACACACACACACACACACACACACACACACACACACACACACGGGGGCCAACCTCAGAAGACCCACTTCCGCCGTGCCCCATCTGGTCCACTTACTGCTAAACAGAAGCCAGGCCGGGACACCCTGCCTCGGCCCCTCACCCTCCTCTCCACCCCCCACCTCCACCCCGACAACACCCACACAGCTGCACGGACACACACGTGGTCAGACCCAGGCTCCCCCAGCCGGCTGTAAACACTGGGCCAAGGCGGCGCCTGCGCACACACCCGATGTCCCAAACACCCACTCAGGGCCTTCCCGGGACAGGCCTAGCACAGGTGCGCTGGCCACGGCCACTCCAGCCACGGCCTGGCACTCCTCAAAGTCCAGCCACCTGCGCACACCTGTGAACTCTGATGGCAGACCCCACATGCTCCTGTGGCCAGGAGTGTGAGACACACTCGGCTCCTGGGCTCAAGATCACCTGACACACAGGGGTGACCAAGCCAGCCAGAGGGAGGTCACGGGTGGGACACGTGGAGAGCGAGGCGGGCAGAGCCACGGAACAAAGCCCTCTCTCCCCTCCCCGCACTCCGGCAGACCCACCGGCCGGACGCCTGCATCGCAGCCCTGGCGACAGGGAGTCCCGGCCGGCCAGCCGGCAGGTGCAGGCCGGGACGGGAAGGTCCAGCCGCTGGGGCCTGCCGGGACCGAGCGCGCCCAGGGGCGGTGACCTCAGCCGGGGCAGAAGCGCTGCGGCCGGACGGGCGCCCCGCAGCTGGCGAGGTCCCCGCAGGTGGCGAGGCCTCGCGGGTCGGGCGCAGGCCCCGCCGGGCAGTGCAGAGCCGCACGCAGGCCGCCGGCCCCTTCCCGGCCGCACCGGGCGCACCTGTCCGGGTCGGCTCCCCGCGGGGCTCGGCCCGGCCGCTCCCTACCTCGCGGCGCGGCCTCCGGCGCCGGCGGCTGGCTGTCGCGGCCGGCAGCTGTCGGGGGCCGGTTCCGGGGCGGCGGGCGGGGCGGCCGGGCAGGCGCCGCCCCTCCCCGCCCCTCGGCGCCCGCCCGCCTTTCTGGGCTCGGTTCCGGGCTCGGTTCCGGGCGCGGCGCGGGCTGGCCGGGTGGGGCCGCAGGGTCCGCTCGCTGGCCGGGAGCCGGGCGGGGCGGGCGGCGGGAGCGGGCGGAGGACAGACGCGGCCCGACAGCCCTTCGGCCGGCCGCGGGCGGGCAGGGTGGACCCGCAGGGGGAGAGCCGCGCCCGCGCCGCCCGCACCCGCCGTCACCTGCCTCCGCCCGCCGCCCGCCCGCCGCCCGCACCCGCCCGAGGTCCCCGGCACGCCCGCCCCGAGAGCGGCCCTCACCCGCAGCCCGCACCCCGCGCTCCTGCCCTGCGCGCCGCCGGGACCTGGACGCCAGCCGGCGGGCGGGGCGGCGCTCCCCGCCCCTCACCTGGCGCCCGCCCCGCCTCCCGGAGCGGCCCGGCGCACGGCCGAGCGACGCCGCACCCCGCCCGGGCCCTGGGACGCCGCGCCGCGGCCGGGCCGGAGGAGGAGCGGGGCTGCAGGGCTGGGCCCGCGGAGTCAAGTGACAGCCGAAAGGGGGCCGGAGCCGGCTGGAATGTGGGGCCTGGAGCCGAGATTCTTAGGGGCCGGAGAGGGAAATCCCGGCCAGAACCCGAGACAGCCCGCCCAGCCATCCAGGCTCCCAGAGCCCTTCTTCCCGCCCGCCGCGGCCCCGGACACCCCCGCGTCTTCCGGAGCCCCCAAATCCCGCCCAGGTGCCCCCAGCCGGGCTGCCCTCCCCGCAGACCAGTGGCCCAGGAAGGACAGGATGGGAAACGGCTGAAAAAATGGGAGGAGAGGCTTGCAGGAGAGCGGAGAGCTGCACCAGGCCCCTGCAGGGCAGCCCTGCAGGACACACGCGCGCACATGCACACACACACACACACAAGCACGCACGCTACAGTCGCCTTCCCCAGTGGTGCAGCTGCCTCTGGGGGGCCGGTTGGGTCAACAGCTGGGAAAGTGCAAGCCACTGGCGGGGGCAGGGCGAGGGAGTGGAAGAGGCCCTGGGGGATGAGTAATACCTTAATGCCACTGAGGACAAAGGGGAAACTGAGGCCTGGTGTATGAAGGAGGAGAGAGAGAGTGTGTAGCTCTGGCAGAAAGGTAGTCAGAGCTCAGCTGTGGATAGCCTGGGGGAGGGAGAAAGAAGGGGCAGAGAAGGGGGGCACTGGGGGTCAGATCGGGACAACAGCCAAGGCGCTCTGAGAGGGAGGCTGAGGCTGGGGACACCCAGGGGTCAGAGAGGGGAGAAAGGCATGCACAACAAAAGGCGGGCAGGCCAGGGCCTCAGGAGGAGGCTGGAGTCGGGAAGAAAGGGGCTGGGCCACAGGCGGGAACCTGATGGACACAGACGGAGAGTGGGGAGCAAACGGGGTCCAGGGAAAAGGGAGAGCAGAGGTTGGGGTGAAGCAGACTTACGGGGAAGAAGGCACAGAGTTTGAACCAAGGCATACAGGACGGGGCAGGGGCAGAGACTGAGAAAGGAAGGGCAGCGGCCTCAGGAGGGGGCGATGTGGCCCAGTGACTGGACCAACCTGCGTCCTGCTAGGGACACAGCGGCCTCTGCCCTCCCTTCTGGGCTCAGGGCCCCGAGTCCCTCCTCCCACCTCCTCCAGCCAGGCCCACCTGGTCCCTCCCACAGAGGGAGGGCACCTCCCTCTCACCTCCAGCTCAGGGTTTTCCTGGGTCCCCGTCACCCCAGTCTCGGGCCTTAGGGGTTCCGGCTCTGGAGCCTCTGAGGCTGCTGGGCTTTGTCCCAGTGCCGGGCCAGGGCCCAGGAGCAGCTGCCCGGGCCAGCTGCAGCGGGCTTCGGTGTGACCATGGCAACCCAGCCCGCTCCCCTTGTGGAGCCTCTCGGCCCCCGCAGAGAGGGAGGGGACAGCCAGGCCGGGAGAAAGGGAGCGGAGCTAAGAACTGTGAAATGAACCAAAGGGAGTCCCCAGACAAAGAGACCCCAGACAAAGGAGCCAGCAGCCCTGAGAAGCTGTCACTTAGGCAGGCAGCATTTGGCCTCACAGATGCAGAGAGGAGGGCGGCGGGAGAACAGGGACCAGAAGTGACCATCGCGTCCTTTGGAGACCTCCTTCTGGCCCCGACAACGCCCTCCCTTCTCCCAGGTTTCTGCTTTGCAGCTGCCCCAAAGTGCCCTACAGCGAGAGCTTCCTCTGATTGCACTCAGGGCCCAGGAGGTACCTGGAGCTAGAAGGCGCCCTCCGTTTGCAAGAAGGATCCCGATTTCAAATGTACACTGATTTATCACCGATTAACAAATGACATTCTCAAAGTATGCACTCCAATTCTTAGTGTGCAAACCTTGATGCCCAAAGCCCCGCAAAGTGACTGATGGTCTTGCGAGGGCTGCGGCAGGGACGTCAGGGACGGAGTTTGGTCTCACAGCACTTGAGAGGAAGCCAAGCACCAAATGGCAAGGGGAGAAAACTGACGCGGGGACTCCAGTGGCTTCCCGGGCTGCGTTCCCGCCACCCACCGCCCGCACGCCGGGAGGGTGGTCACGACGTGGCGCCTGCCCAGTGCGGGCCCAGCCGTGAAGCGGCACCTGAACTCCCGGCCTGCAGCCCCCTCTTGCTCCCCACCGTGAGCAGGAGGGCCGCAGCGGGGCGCCGTCAGCCCGGTGGCCTGGCCCTCCCTTCGCAGGCTGGAAGCTGGTGGGACGGGGTCCTTATTACCTCCTCTGCCTCCCTTCATCCCCCACGAGTGCTTGTGTGAGAATGTATTGAGACCCGGGAATGGCCAATGAAAGCCGAGAGTGGTGGCCCGCGCCCGTAATCCCAACACTCAGGAGGCCGAGGCAGGAAGATCACAGATTCAAGGCCAGCCTGAGCTACATGGTGAGGCCCTGTCTCAAAAAACCCAAAACAAACAAATAAAAGGCAATTGATTTACTTAAAGCCACCTTGGAAGTCAAGTCAGTGCTAGTATAGTTTTTCAAACTAAGGTCTCTGAACTCTTGCAGACCCATGAGAATTATTAAATTCCATGTTTCCCTTTCCTTGGTAATTTTTGAGAAAGTATTTGAATCGTAGGGAACTTCTCCTGGACCTGCATGTGAGTGCCTGATTCCTGCTAGTGTTTACCCATTTATAGCTTTCATTGTCTTGGCTGCATTTGTACCGAGTGAGGGCCAGGAGGCAAGTAGCAACGTATTTTTTTGCAATGTGAACAGACAGGAGAAGCGGAAGAGTTGAGTCACGCCGCCGGGCACGCAGCGAAACATGATGCCAAATTCCAGAGAACCTGTTGCCAGCAGCAACCTCCTTTCATAAAAAAAAAATACTATTCATCACTTTAAAGTAATGCCACTTTTTCAATTACCCTTCTACCTTTGTTTGTATTAATTGCTACTTTGTTTTGGTTTTATATACTTTATATATTTTGTGTACTTTAGATACCTTAGTTTTAAATAATGAGTTCCTGGTTAGCTGTGTCTGCTGCATAGTTTGCATACACTTAAATCATGTTTTCCAGAAAAATAAGACCCAACAGGAAAATAATCAGCCTTGTAAACCAGAGGTCAAAAAGGCCAGCCCCAGCCGGCCTGCCCTGGCCTCGCAGAGAGCCACCAGCAAGATATGGCGGCAGACTCCACATCACTGGATAAGGACCAGCTAGGGCTTATTTTCAGGGAAACCTGGAATTACAGAAATAACTTTAGTCCGTGAAAATTGTTGTCCTCCAAAAGTGTTCGTCCCTCGCAGTGGAACTAAACTAAAAAACTTCCGGAGTCTGTAGGAAAACCTGCCATTAATAAGTAAACAGAAGCATGAATTGAGCATTCACATGCAGGCAGGTCCAGCCACACATGATGAGAACTTACAGTCCTTTTCAAAGATTGCCCCACCCTCAGGACCAAGTGCAAGAGGTTAGCATCTGGGGTCCCTGCTGGGGGGGGGCAGGAGCGACTCACGATTGAGGGCGGGCACCGGGGAAGGTTACAGGACAGAGTCCAGATCGAAATGAGACTGCTTAGAATCTTTCCCAAATAAATACAATTTTTTTTCTTAAGGAAATGACTTTAAGTAGAAGGAAAAATAGATCTAGGTCAGTTTCTCAGAATGCCTGTGGCTGCATGATGCCGTCAGGGACACGGCTTCTTTCCACCTTTGTGTTCCCTCTCTGCGTGTGGCGCCATCCCAGAGCCGCACGTATCACATCTCCAGGGCTGGACCGCGGCGGAGCCTCGCCCCTGAGTGCGGACCCCCCAGCTCACAGCCGAGCCCACACCCAGCCCTCCCTGAGGTGGAAGGGAAGTACCTGGCCAACCCTGACAGCACAGCTCTCTGCTGACAAAGGGCTTCCCCTCCCTGAGTATACAGAAGGGCAGCGCCGAAATGATAAATAAATAAAAGTTGTGAAATCCTCGCAGCAAGGAAGGAGGAGATGGCTGCTTTGTGGGCTCTAAAAGCATCTTCTGGGAAAAGCTTCCAGAATATCAGACACGCTTTTGCAAGGGAACTGTCTGCCATGCCAAAGGGGCTGGATCTTATCCAGTGGGTTCTGGGAAGCTATTTTTTTTTTTTTTTAGTTGAGCCTGGGCACAGTCAGATAAAGGTGGTATGGAAATGAAATTAGCAGCACAGGTGGCAGGAAGAAGGTTGTTCTGTGTCTCCAAGTCACTCACACAGTAGAACCCAGCACTGAGTAGAGGGACAGCCATCATGCCTGGATGCTACAGGGGTGCCACGGGAGCGCCAGGGACAGCCCCCCCCTTCAGCCCTGCGTGCGTGCGGTAGACCCCGCGGAAGACCAGCTTTGTTCCCGCCTGGGGGCAGGATGGTGGGGGCTGTCCTGAAGGTGGGAGGGGCCTGGTGAATGGTAGTCAGAGGTCTGTCACTAAGTCCCCACCAGCTCACCATGTCCCACTCAGACACCAGAGTTGCCTATTAACCCATTTTGTCTATAAAATACCCACCAGGGTGGGGAGGTCAGTGGTGCCCAAGGTGGGTCTCTTGCACCTCTCGGCTGGCAAGTACTTCACAAGGACCTGTCCCCACTGAGGGTGACAGTGACACGCTGACGAGGCAACCCACAGTCACCCTCTGAGCCTCCCACCACCCTGCCATTCATCAAGAAACCACCGCGCACCTCGTGACCATCCACGGAGACCCAAGTCCCCATCATGGCCCTGGAAAGCAGCTTTCTGGCTTCTCCCCAGGAGCCGCCGTCCGCTGCCCACGGCCCAGGCCAGCACCAGGCACACCCTGTTGGCCGCCTTCTGGACACGTTCTCCGGCAGGAGTCCCACCAGAGCTGGGTTGGCCCACGGACCGAGAACCAGATGCCGAAAGTGGAGAGGACATTAGTCTGCAGCGATCTAATGGGATCCGGCATTTAATTTAGTAAATGGACTTTATAACATCAGTTCTAGAACACGGTACTTGCAGACAGCACAAAGTTATTCAGACCGTGAAGGGATCTCTTACAAAGTCCCACAAACAGCATCTTCTTCAAATTTTCACGTGTGTCTCAGATCAGCAGACACAGCATAGAGGGAGGCACCCAAAGGTCCTGTGCTCTGAATCAATCAGAAAGGAAGGAAATAAAAGAGGAATCTGAATTGTTTCTGTTTTTGTTTTGAGACAGGGTCTCACTATGTAGCTCAGGCTGTCCTTGAGCTTGTAGCAATCCTCCTGCCTCAGCCTCCTGAGTGCTGGGATTACAGGCATGCACCACCACACCTGGCCAAGGAATCTGAAGTTTTAATGGTAAGAAACAGAATAATAATTTCCATGATGATTCCTGGCCCGGAAGCTACAGTTCTGCATGGCCCTCAGACCAAGCAGGAGCCTCGGGTGGGTCTCTGGGCAATGAAGCCTCGTCTCACCTCCTGGGTCTGTCTGAAACTCTGGGACACAGAGCTGGCCCCCCAACCCATAGCCTCACAAAGACTATATATGCCACGTGGGAGGTGGGAGACAGCACTACGGACACCCCAAAGAAGGTTGGTACTGAAGGCTTTTATTATAGACAGCGCAGTAAGGCAGAAATATTATAGGCAGTCAGACAGGGCTGGGCCCTCGATGGAGTCAATACACAAGAGGTGAATACACTACAACTATGGCTGGAGGCTGGAGGCACATCCTTTGAAGGTCAGGTCTCAAAATAAGGATGGAAAGGGGCTGGGGATTTAGCTCAGTGGTTAAAGTGCTTGCCTTGCAAGCACAAGGACCCGAGTTCGATCCCCAGCACCCAAAAAAAAAAAAAAAAGGATGGAAAGACCAGAGCCACACCCCTGGTTGAGGGATAAACAATGAACTGAAGATTACGTCTGATAAAGTCTAGGTCACCCAGGTAGGCGACCAAGATCTCCGGATACAACCCACCCTGGAATGTCCTTGTTCTCTCCTTGCCGATTTCCTACGTGAATTTCTTCCCCATTGGACCACTATTACCTAAACGACTACACTTGTACTATTATTGGTTAATCATCATTTTTGACGCACATTGTACCCACCTCACAATTTTGCTCTATAAAACTTCCCCTGAAGGGTGGGCTCGTTGGCAACCCACTCGGGTCCCCTCCTGTCTCTCAGGAGCTCTCTTTCTGTCTCCCAATAAAATTCCTACTCTTAACCTCCTTTGTTCCTTAGAATTCATTCTTCGACTTTGGGGAACATGAACTCAGTGTAACTGACATCCAGCAGGTTGGGAGTTATATTTTTTCCCCTATATCACTTTCGAGGTCCAAATCCAAACAGGGACCGTGAAATGAACCAGTCACCCCACCACCACGGCCCCACAGCCTTTGGACTTGCACAGGGTGCTCACTGGACCAGCAGACGAGTCCCTCCAAGACCTCCTTCAGATCCTCGCCAGACTTTCTTCCTCGGCTTTCCACTTGCCCTTCCCCTCACCAACCCTCCTTCCTTCACCTTCTCGCAGAGTTCCCGGCTCCTCGCTGTCCAGCACGGAGCTGCCGGCCTTCTCCAGGACGGGCAAAGCTCCGGGGCCCTGTTACATTTGCATGGTACCATAGTACCCGACCAGTCTCTCCGCTGCCTGTTCCTGCTCCTGGGAACAGGGAGTTTGGAAACCACGGTGTAGGCTGGGAAGAAGAGCTGTCCTGGAGATAGTGTTTCTGTCTGACTGCCGCTGGGCGTGAGGCAAATTGGACGCCTCGGCACAGCAAGGGTTACTGTCCCCATGGGCCCCAGTGGGCCACAGCAGGCTGGTTGGGGCTGGAGGCCGGAAAGCAGGCTGTCAGGGCCGGTTTGCTTGAGAACCGACAGGCTTTAGACAAAACCCGCTCAGGCAGAAGCAGCAGCCAGGCGTGATGAACTTGACCCTGTAAAAAGTCTTGGCCGTTAAACCCTAAGCGCTTGCTTGCTTTGTCTGTTTTGGGTCTTGCGCCAGACTATAAACTCCGCGGATGCAGAGACTGCGCCCACCTTGTGCACCATGGAGCTAGCAAGGAAAAGAATCCAGGGACTATTTACTGAATAAAAGGGGTGAGCGGACGTTGCCTGCCACCGCCTCTAATCCGGCCTCACCTCCCTCCCAAGCGAAGAGAGCGCTGAGTGTCCACACCGACGCCTGGATATGCAGGCTCCACGAGACTGAGCACGTGCAGGGCCGGGGCGGCCTGCCAGTGAGCAGACCCGAGATGGGGACGTCACCTCCCGCCCCTCAGAGACTCTGCGCTTTCCCGCCCTCCTCTGGGCAAGGCCCAGCTGCATGTGGCCTTGGGTCGAAGTGGAGCAGAGGGTCAGATAGCAGCAGCTTAGTGATCTGCGGATGTTAATTCCCTGCAGTGCCCCAGAAGATACAGGGCAAGAGATTTCACTTGGTGTCTGGAAGGCAAACAGTAGCTCTTACATAGCTGCTCAAAAATCTGAGCCTTAACCAGATGAAGCGCTGCACATTTGGAGGCTCAGCTACCTGAGACACGAGACAGGAGGATCACAAGTTCAAGGCCAGCCACGGGGCTTTGTGAAACCCTGTCAGCAAATAAATAAATAGCCCTTTTCCTGAGTAGAAGGAGGGAGGAAGAAGGAGGAAGAAGCCCAGTCCCCAGGCACTCCCAAGCCTGAGGGTATCTCCAGAGGCGAGAGCCCGGGGCTGGGGGCTGGGTTGCAGCTCAGGGGCAGCCTGCATGCCTCACATGCGTGAGGGCCTGAGTTCAATTCCTCATACAAAAAAAAAAGGCAGAAAGAAAGAAGATGAGACCCTAGACAGAATAGGGAGAGCAAAGCCACCCAGCCTTCTGAGGAACTAAGACCTGTCTTCCTCCTTTCAAACCCAGGGAAGGGGCCTTCAGGCGGACCTCTCTGAGTTTAGTGTGTGCTCCTGGCTTGTGGAGAAGGGTGCGCTGGTGGCTGGCTCATGTCTAGAAAGAAGCACCACGAGTACTTTCCACTGCCCTGCTGGTGGAAAAGGGAGACTGCAGGGTTAAGAGGCCACCAGCCCTCCAAGGTTAGGGATGGGGACTTGATTTAGGGATGAGCCGTGGGGCTGGTGTAACGGAGCTGGCACAGATTATGTTAGATCCTGCCCCACAGGGCTGCCTGAATGGCTTCAGCGACCCTAAAAGAGGGATTCCAGAAGCTACAGGAAGACATCTGACTGACTAGGCTAAGGAACGGCTTCGCTTGCTTCAAGGAGTCTGGACATGAGCGATGCCGGTGTCTGAGTTACTTTTCTCTCGTTGCTGAGACAAAATACCCGACGCCCAGAGTTAAGGCAGGAAAGGTTTATTTGGCTCACGGCTTGTAGAGGTTTCAGTCCACAGTCGGCTGGGTCCAAGGCAGGGCGGCCTGGCAGACGGGCAGAAGGCAGCAAAGGGATGCAAACAAGGGGCAGGCAAGCCTCTTTCTGGCCCTTGTGTCTTATCCAGGCTGCCGGGATCAGGGCGCTGCCAAACCAGTCAGTGGACCAATTTAGTAATCACACGCCCTTAATCCCAGCATCACACACTCTAGATCCGGCCACCTCTGAAAAAGCCCCACCTGTGACCGCGGGAGGCTTTAGGGCGACAGCTAGACACGAACCGGAACAGCCAGCAAAGGGAAAGTATTATCTTAAAAAAAATAGGGCTGGGGATTTAGCTCAGTGGTTGGAGCGCTTGCCTAAGAAGCACAAGGCCCTGAGTTCGATCCCCAGCACCAAAAAAAACCTGATGGAAGTACCTGAGGAGAGAGGCCATCAGCTCCGCCCACCACACAGAGACCCCATCTCACAACCGCTCTAGCCAGAGCAGTCCTCTCCTGGCGTCTCACTCACCTTCCTCCCCACTGAGACACAGCCCCTGACGCCCACGACGTCAAGGAGAGAGTTTTACTTCGGCCGAAGGTTTCAGAAGTTTTGGTCCCTGGTTGGCCAGACGCAAGCACCACGCCTGGTGGAGGGCCTGGGCGGAGGAGGCGGGAAGCAGAGAGCAAAGGCAAGTGCAGGGAGGGGGCCGCGCCCTTGCAGGTCTCGCCCGGGACCACTGGAGCCTCCTCCCCACAGCGTGCTGGGGCTGAGCTGTCAGCGGACGGGCCCACCATGGGGGGGCTGGCTTCTCCCTCACGCGCTCCGTCCAGGCGGCAAGTTGAGGAGGAAGGACGGACGAGCCCGTGTGGCCAGGACAGTAGTCCTCGACCTCCCAATGGGCTCCCTTCCGGGGACAAAGTGAGTCTTACACACCTTGATACAAGCATACAGTGTAAAGCATAAGAGAACGTCACGTGTCCCGGTCTTGTCCTTGTTGTTTAGAATCGTGCCAGTGGTCAAACGCTTCATGTTACAAGAATGAGCGACGTCCTCCATCTTTTCATCTCAGTCCAATCTCTCAATTGCTTTTGTTGCTGTTTTTGTTTGTTTTGAGACAGGGTCTCACTCTGTAGTCCAGGCTGGTCTTGAACTCACAGCGATCCTCCCACCTCAGTCTCCCAAATGCTGGGGTTGCGGGCATGAGCCACCACACCTGGCCATTATTTTCACCTTTGTTTCTGTGGCTGTTGCTCTGCGCCTCCTGCAGTCCCCTCCACGTCGCCACTGCTCTTCCTCTTGCTTCCGGATGTCCCGGGCCCTGACCAGGCGCTGTACTACTACCCACACGGCACCCTGCAGTAAGCACACAGCAGCACGACTGTGGGCGTGTCCAACAGACACGTGAGCCGCTTCCGGGATTTGCTCCCATCTATGAATGTTGGTAATATGTTTGTTTGGGTTTTTTGAGACAGGGTCTCACTGTGCAGTCCAGGCTGGCCTTGAAGTCACAGCAATCCTCCTGCCTCAGCCTCCTGAGTGCTGGGACTACAGGCGTGTGCCACCACGCCCGGCTTCCAGGCTGTGTTTTTACCACGCTTTTTCCTCTTTCTCTGGGTCCAAACTCACTCTGCAGAGCCAGTTTCTCTCCCACTCTTCACTTTCATGTTCTCTCCTGTTTTTTGTTTGTTTGTTTGTTTTGTTCAATTCTTTGTTCAAGAGAAGAACCTGGAACCTAGAGAGGCGGGCAACCCAGAACCTGGTGACGTTTAGCTGGGAGCCACTTTCAGGAGCTACCCGATGGCACCCTCCCCTGCAGAGCGTGTTTCTTTTCCTGCCTTTCGTAAATGTCGCACCTCACCACTGTTGGCCTTCGTGACCGAGTCTGTTCAGGACAGAAGGAAACTAGAGGTGCCTCTGGAAGGAGACCCCAGTGTCCTGGAAGCCGGTGACAAGCCCCTGAGGAGAATCAGGATTCCGCCTTGTGTTTCCAAATGACAGTAGTTTATTAGCGCCTATTTATTGACTTTTGAGCCCTTTTCAATATCATGTATGATGAAATTTTTTAAAACCAATTTTCGATTTCTCCATGAGAAATTTGGTCAGCATCTTCCTTTCATCTGAGCACCTGTAAGGGAGCAGCATCCAGGCACCATCCCGGGGAGGCCATGGACACCCGCTGACTGTCGCTGTCTGCGGGGAGATCGAAGTCACCACCTGTGGGACCCACAGTGATCCCAGCTCCTCTGCAGGCTGAGACCCACCGAATTGCAAATTCAGGGTCAGTCTGAGCAATTTAGTGAGACCCTGTCTCAAAGACAAAAAAAACTTTTAAGTGCACAAATATGTTTTTAATTTTTTTTTTAAGGAAGGGAGGTTTATTTAGCTCACAGTTTGCAGAGGTTTCAATCCACAGTCAGCTGGGTCCAGGGCAGGATGGCAGGGCAGACAGCAGAAGGCAGCGAGGCAAGCAAGAGGCGGGAAGCAAGGGTGTTTTTTAATTCTTAAAATGTCAACAAATGTTTCTTAGAACCAACATCGATGGTCTCAGGTTATGAGGTGACAGTTTGAACAGCTGCAGATTACGAGTCCCCCAGGCAGCTCGGGGTGCAGGAGGAGGCTGCAGGGAGGAGGGAGGACGGCGCGGTGGGGAGAGAGCAGTCACCCCAAGCACCTGCTGGTGCCCAGAGACCTTCCGGAGGAGCCGGCAGCCACCCGCTCGCTGCCCTCCCGTCTGTCAGTCTGTCAGTCTGTCAGAGCTGGGCCTCCAGTGATGATGCACCCTGTCTCTCCCTGTCTCTCTCCCCCCTCTCTCTCTCTCTCTCTCCCTCTCTCTCTCTTTTTCTCTCTGTCTTTCTGTCTGTCTGTCTCTCTCTCTCTGTCTCACTCTCGCTCTCTCTCACTCCCTCCCCAGCACCTCGAATTCTCTGCATTCCAGGGCGGGAGTTAGCTGGCTCCAGCTGCCTCCCCAGAGGGAGCCACATTCCCTGCAAGCTTAGCCTGCTAGGGGAAGGGGAAGGAAAGGAGACAGGGAGGAAGGGAGGCCTGAAGGTGGCGGCCTGCGTCCTGCCGGGCCCAGACCAGCCTTCCCCGGCCTGCACTCCATGCTGCACCGCCCCACCACCACAGCTTTCTCCTCCCCTCCTCCTCCGCTTGGTTTTTCTCTTTTTCCCACTCCAACTGCTTCCCTTCCATCTTCTTTCCCACCTTGTCTCTTTCTTCAATCTTGGGTCCACTTTCGGCTTTACTAGGTTTTGTCAAAAAATGTCCTCGGGCTGGAAGTGGTGGTGAGATAGCACAGAGGGAAAAAAGATAGGTGGGAAGGGGACAATGGAAACCAGAATTTTAAAATTGTACTTTTAACAAAAACTGCAGCTTGAGGACACAAAAGTTACTTAAAGCTTTTTCTTTTCAAGGAAACTCACTCAAAAAAAAAAAAAAAATCCCTAAAATAAATAAATAAATAGGGCCTGGCGTGATGGTGCACACCTGTGATCCCAGCATTCAGGAGGCTGAGGCAGGAGGATCACCACAAGTTCGAGGCCAGCCTGGGCTACATGGTGAGTTCAAGACCAACCTGAAAAACGCAGTGAGATAATAAGTCCCCATGGGCCTTAAGGTCACAGCAAGTCTGTGAGCTGGGCTCTGGGCCTGCACTTCTCCTGGGAGTTACACTCCCCCGGCAGACTCCACCCTCCAGGAACCACAATGTTAGTGGGCAGCAGATCTCAACTTAAAACACAGTAAGTCACTTACATGCTAACATAGCCCACCGGACAGGTAACACCACAAACAGCAAGAACATGCATCCTAGATCGCCCATCTTGACACACCCAAACCCCTAAATACACCCAGCTCACCTCTAAAGCCTCTCTCTCTCTCTCTCTCTCTCTCTCAAGCCCACACTCCATTTCTTTGAGTGCATACTTTAAATTTCTGCCTAATAAATCCCTTTATGTCTCTTACTGACACATCCTGAAAGTTCTTTCTCTGTGAGGGAAGTCAGCGAACCTTTAATTCTATGAGTACGGTAGGTGTAGGAAGCTCCTGCCACCCTGTTGCTGACAGTGGCATGCACTTGGAATCCCAGCCACCCAGGATGCTGATGCACGAGGGTCTCTGGAGCCCAGGAGCTTCAGACCAGCCTGGGGAGCACAGTGTGACCCTGCCTCGGAGGGGCAGGGGCTGGCTGTGTGCAGCTCCGTGGGTCAGCATGTGCCTGGCATGTGCAGGGCCCTGGATGCAAACCACCGCACTGCACGCAGGGAAAAGCGGAGGGCGGCAGGCGGGGGAGTGGCCCTCAGGACCCTGTGGCGGGCCACTGGTTTAAAGCTGAGGTTTCCTCTTCCTGCCTACACACACCCTCTTCATGGGCGTTAACCTGCTCATGAAGCCTTATGCGATGTGGGGTTCAAAGACCCCCAGCTAGTTCCTGCTTAGCTCATACTTCAATACAATTTTCTTTTATTCCCAGTCATGCATCACTTAAGCCAGAGATGTGCTCTGAGAACTGTGTCACTGGGGCTTACACCATTTTGTGACCATCGCAGCGCGAGCTGCACAGTCCTAATGCGGCCGGAGCAGGGGCGCGGCCTGCCATCCGGGCAGGAGGACTGACCCAGGACACACGCGAGCCTGGACCCGGGACCAGTCGGAAAACACTCTCTTCAGTTCTGGCACGTGAGACCAAGCAGGTGTTTGATAGGGCGGCCCACATCTGACGTGGGCCTGAGGACTGTGGCCGCGACGCCCTGGCCACTGTGCTCTGTCCCTTCCCAGTGGCTGCTCTCACTCTCCGGAGCACACAGTAGATGTCACACCTGGGGGAAGATTCACTCTGTGGTTATTGAGAGTTGGTTCGAATGCCGTGTTCTGATGAAGGTCTCACCTTCCCAGTGCGCCTGTTCTCCCGAGGTCTGCTAACCTGCAGGAACAGCTTTACTATCAGCAAAGAATTTACTTTGGTATGCGCTCTGGCAGCCTCCGGGATCCTAGGCAGACCGGGGTGAACGCCTGAGGTAAAGTCCTGCACACCCATTTCCCAGAGGGGAGCATCCCTCTGTCAGAGCAGAGATAACTACAGGGGCAGCACCCAGGTCTCTCTCTCTCTCTCTCCTCTCTCTTCTTTTTGTCTTTTGCGTCCTTGAGGCTGCTGGATGTCCCCATGCGCCGTGGGGGCTGCTGGTCCCCCTTTTGTTGCGCCCCCACAATGGCCGCAGATTTCTACTTTCACTCCCTTGAGGCCGCTGGACGTCTCTCTGCGTCGATGGGGGCTGCTGCTGGTGGCGCCGCCACGACTGCTGTTTTCTTCTCACGTCCCACGCGGTGCTGCTTCTCTAGCAAAAGCTAAGATCTCCGCTTGAACTGCTCCTGTGCTGCGGATTGCCAGTGATAGAAACGATGGATTGGTGGCATGATTTCCTAGAGTTTCCCCCTTTTCTTACTTTTTTTATTGTTATTAAATAACTTAATTGATCTTTGTGAGTGGTGTCTTGTCTCCTTCCCCGTGAATCGAGCCCTAAAACAGTGAGTCTGTGCCCGGAGACAGCAAGCATTCACCCCCTTGCTGTTACACCTCGATACCTTTCATGTCTCTCTTGGCCAATTCTTTGTCCAGGACAAGAACCGGGACAGAACCTCTAGAGGGAGTCCGCGGCACCCCGGAACCCTGCTACCACCCTGTGCCGGCTGGTCACGTGACGTGGCCCGATGCCATCAAGAGCAAGTAAACACAAGATGTTTGGGGCTGCTGCTGGCACCACCAGGCTGCTTTTTTCTTTTCTTTTTTTTTTTTAATAACTATTCTCTAAAATAACAGAAGTGTAGTGCAATAAATGCATAAATCAGTAACGTAGTTGAAGTTGAGAACCAAGAGGTGGAAGTTAGGAGAGGCTTTATTGGAAATAAGGAGAGAAAAACAGCCTCCTGGTTTCCCCAGGAGGGAGTCTGGAAAGTGGGGTTTCCACACGGCTTGTCCAGGACTTTTCAGCTCAGCAGGCGGCTCTGTGGATTTAAAATGCCCAGCTGGAGCCCAGTCACTCAGCATGTAGGGTTAAAGGAAACTGGCATTTCAAAGAAAAGCCAATTATTTCACATTTTAAATTCCTCAAAACTCGGGAGCTTCGTAAGGAAGGGCCTTGTCCCAGGTTGCCTGAGGAAGTTCTTTCTGGGTCCAAAGTCCAAGCTCACGGCCTCTTCTTATTTTGATTCTTATCAACGGGGCTGACCGCCCCACCCTATCTCGGGCACTTTCCTAGCTAGCTGCCTTACTCATAAGCTATTTTTTTACACCAGCATCACGCAAACAGATGAGTAATGAACTGTGGTAGGGTGTTGGCCACAGTCCTTTGGGTCACTGGGTGACAGGAATTTCCGATCACTTTCGGGGACCACCGCTGTGGACGTGGCCGCTGCTGGCCTGACCGTCATCATGCAGTGTGTGACTACACCAGAGAGTGTTATTCTAAGGAGTGCACGAGCGGGCGTCAGACCGTGCCAAAGGGCTTTGTCTTCCGCCGGCTCCTTCAGGAGCAGATCCCAGGACAAAGGCACGAGGCTGAGGTTGCTGGGGGGACAATCCCGGCTCCGTTCACAGAGGGTGGCGCACAGGCCGACGCAGGCGTGTAGATGAGCACCCCGCGGGCACCCAAGAGCCACTCAAGAGCTTCTGTAGAGACCTCAGAATCATCCTGCCCCCGGGGAAGCTGGGGGTATTTCTGCTCCAAGCCCGAGAAGGCACGAGGTCCCCAGAGTCCCCAGCTGCCCTGCTATGGCTGGCGCTTCCCGGGCCAAGAAAGCCTTCAGCCGGGCTCGGGCTTGCCAGAGAACCTGTTGCTGGTGTGCTCAGGGAGCTCTTTCTAAAAAGGGCTTGCCAAATAAATGTTACCAGGTTTTGGGTTGCTCACCTCTCCTAGAGTTATAGTCCACGTCCACATCTTGGACAAACAATTGAAGGAAACAAGCACAAAGCAGGGGCAGAGTTTATTTGAAAAAGTAGAAGAGAAGAACGAAGGAGAAACTGGCTCTGCAGAGTGAGCTTGGGCCAAGTTAAAGAGGAAAAAGCACAATAAAAATACACCCTGGAGGACAAGGGGAGGGACTACGGTGAGGAAGGCCAGGACAGCAAGCTCTTCTTGGTGTCTGTGCCCTTCTATACTGCCCAAATGTCTGTGTCCTGAGAGAGCACTAGGATCCCAGGCCTCAGGCTGACATCAGGTCCAGGCCATCCTATCAGAAACCTGCTTAAATTCCTGCAAGAAGAACTGAAGATCACTCTCTCTGATTGGTCCCAGGTGCAGGGCTTGGCTCGGGTCTCCTGGATCTCTGACTGACAGGCCACACCCACTTGCCCAGCCAGTTCACCACGCCCTGATCTCCTGCCTCAGAGCCATCCAAACAGCCAATGTCCAGAGTACTGGGGAAGGTGCAGACAGTGGTGGCTACCGTGCTCAGTACCACAAGGCTAGGAATGCCTCAAAACTGCCCTTTCTTAGGATTCTCCTAACTCAGCTTCTGTACTCCTCTCACCCTGCTTTCTGCCTCAGTGTCTCCTGTGAATCCTGCTAGAACTCTACAAAAAAAAGCCCCCCAAAACAAAAATCAGTTCCCTGTTCCCTTTCCCCCTCAGTTTATTAACAAGAACAACTAACTGCACTTTCCCAAATTAACCTGGCTGCTCCTGGCCTCTGAAACCCCACCTCCAGCCAGGAGAAAGGACTGTGGACTCCTCCTGCCAGGGAAACCTGAACTTAGAGGCGCTTGTCTGCTGGGGACTGGAGCTCCCAGGGAGGACTGAGGCATGTCTCGGAGTGTCCGGGAACCCAGCACCTCTGAGGGCAGCCGAGGAGGAAGAGTCCCTGCTCTGGACTACAGCTGAGGTGGGCGGGTCCCTCTCGGCCCAGATCCTCCCCCGCCCCACAGCCTGGGGGCACCTTGAGGACTGGCGAGGCACTCAGGAAGCTGGGCCCTGGCATCTGGGCTCCAGAGCTGCATGCATCCCTGAGCCCAACACACAGGCAAGCAGAGGAGCTGCGCCATGAGATCAGGGACTCCAGCGGCCTGGAGTGGAGGGTGTTCCTGAGAGATCCTGGACCAGGCAGCCACCCTGAGGACAGAAGGATGCACACCGGAATGGTGGACATAGGGACAGAAACCTGGGTCCCCGGGGCCCAGAGAGCCGTCACATCCTTCCCGCACCTTGCCTCAGGCCTGTGGTCAATAAACACTCTTTTTAAAACTGTTTTGTTCTCAGTGTTCTGTTTCATGGGGACTTTTCATGTGGGGCCAGTTTGACAGCATGATTGGTGGGCTAGAATTTATGGATAGTTTCTTCCATTAGCTCTAATTTTTTCCCTCAAGACTGGATATTGAACCCAGGGCTCTGAACTACATTCCTAGGCCTCCTCCTCTTTGCTCCTTTTATTTCTTTTCTTTCTCTTATTAAATTTTTGAACGGGGTCCCACTAAGTCACTAAATTGCCCAGATTGGGCTTAAATTTTTGATCCTCCTGCCTCAGTCTCCCAGACTGCTGAGATTACAGGTGTGCACCACTACTCCTGGCCTCTCTTCTTGTTCTTTTTCTTTTCTTTTTTTTTTTTTTTTTTTTTTTTTTTTTTTTTTTTTTTTTTTTTTTTTTTGGTGCTGGGGATGGAACTCAGGGCCTTGTACTTGCCAGGCAAGTGCTCTACCACTGAGCTTCATCCCCAGCCTCATCTTTTTTTCTCATAAAACCACTAACGTCTTCACGGGCGGCCACCCGCCTGCTTCATCTAAACCCTAATCACTCCCTGAAGATCCCAGCTCTAAGCGCCTTACCAACACGGGGTTTGGCCGCGTCCCCACATGTGTTAGACACGGAACCCCTGAAGTCCTATATTAACATCGGGAGGCCTCGGGGAGGGGCAGGCGGCAGCAGGCGGCTCTGTCAGAAGTGTGAGCTGCTCTCACCGTGAGACACTCTCAGCCTCAGACTCCCTGGTTCCCAGAGCTACTAAAATACCCAGTTTATGATACTCAGCAACGGCCACAGAAAGCAGACTAAGACCCCATTGCAGACTCTGTTTTACTTTGTTTTTGTTTCTTTGAGACCAGGTCTTGCTATGTAGCCCAGGCTGGCCTCGAACTCACAGTGATTCTCCTGCCTCAGCCCCCGAGTGCTGGGATACAGGCAGCGCCACCTCGCCTTCCCTCACTGTACTTTCTAAACAGAACAACAGACAGCCTGCTGGGGCGGAACTGCCAAAGAGACCCGACGGAGGGCTTGGCTTTTGCTCTTACTCTTTGAACTTCTCTACAGGAAGACTTGGGCTTTCCAGGACAAAATACTATTTTACTAAATATTAAATAAATACAAAAGAATATTAGTAACATAAAGAATAATGATACAAAGAATGACTATGTGAGCTTTTAAACCTGAGGCCAATCCCATCAAAACAACTCAAGCTGCCGTAGTGACTGACTTTATTAGAATAATCAATATCGGCCCACCTTGCTTGCCTGCCAACCCCTTTCACATCTAATGAAGGAAATAAAACAGGTGGGGGCCAAGTAAGCTCTCCGAGACGAAGGAAAAGCCAGGGGTGCTCCGAGGGACGAGCGAGAGTGAGCCCCAGTGCAGCCAAGGGACGCGGATGTGACTCTGGGCTCTGTTGGAGAGGTCTCCGTGTGGCGTCACGGTGCAGGAAGGAGGCCGGCGGGACCAGCCTGCCTCAGCCGGCTGGCCCTGGTGCAGACGCGCAGCTCTGCAGAGCAGGGCCCGCAGTCCTCCTTCCCACCCACCGGCCTCGGGCCGCCGGAAGCCGGGCTCCTGAACCCCAGGCAGGCGCTCTCCCCCAGCCTCAGGCCCAGCATGCCCCTCCTGCTGCCCGGTGTGGAGTGTGCAAGACGACAGCTTCCCTCGCACCTCTGCCAGCTTTGTGGGCACGGCCACTCTAGCATGACAGTCTCAGGTCTCTGAACCCTCCCAGGTCCACTCAGGCTCCCAGAGGACGCCCAGGGGACAGGAGGTGGGCCTGATGGAGCAGCCCCGGAGCCCCCAGATCCCCGGCCCCAGCTGTCACTGGGAGATGTGGCAGCGAATCTGTGGCTATTTTTACTCTCCCATGAGATTATAATTACTGCTCTTCCTTCAAGGGGTTACCAGGTGAGTCAAGGGCCCCTCAACAACAGCATCTGTGAAATGTGGTAGCACTAGGGACATACCAAGAAAACCCCACACCCACCCACAGGGCACACCTGGCTGGCGTGAGCATCCCGGGGCCTTACTGCTCACATCAATGCTGCTGCTCACTGTCCAGAGTACCGCTAGAACTTTCCAAAGGGAGCAACAAGCTGAGTTCTCAGCAACACACACCCAGGTGTGCTAGTCAGCTTTCTGTCCCTGTAAGAAAATACTTGAGATGATCAACTTATGGAGAGAAAAGGTTGACGTCCACCTCGATTTTGGAGGTTCCCATCCATGACTGATTGGCCCCAGAGCTTTGGGCCTGTGGTAAAGCAGCACATCATAGTGGGAGCATGAAGTGGAGCAAACCCACCATGCAAGCCAAGGAGCAAAGACAAAAAGAAGAAGGGACCAGGGTCTCACAGTCCCCTTTAAGGGCAGGCACCCAGTGGCCTGGAATTCCCACCAGGTTCCACCTCTCCAAGGTTCTATCGCCTTAACACGTGGGCCTGGGGAGACACTTAGCCAAACAACGGCACCATGCGTCAGCCAGGGTTCTCCAGAGAAACAGGGCCAATGGAGGGGCAGAGAAGGAGGGAGAGAAAAGGAGGAGGAAGAGGAAATGGGCTTTTACAATCAAGGAGGCTACAAAGTCCCACAGTCGGCCCTCTGCAGGCTGGAGACCCAGGAGGTCAATGGTGCGGTCTAAGAAGGGGGAGCCTGCGATATAAATCCCAGCCCAGGCAGGAAGTTAGGCAGGAAAGGAGCCTTTTTTTCACCTTCAGGCCCTCCCACAGGTTAGATGATGCAGCCCACACTGGGAAGGGTGATCTACTTCACTCGCCCCACAGTTGCCAAGGCCATCTGCAGACACCTGCAGAGCCACACCGAGAAGCTTCTTCCAGCGCTGAGCTTGATGCCTCGCCGGCAAGCACAGCCCCAGCAGTCAGAGCAGCACGTGAGCAAGCACACCATCTGCTGTTTCAGTTTGTGCAGGAGCTGAAAACCGGTATCAGACGCCAGGATGTCTTGACTCACTGTCAGGATGAACAGGCCACAGTTTTCTCCTCTTGGAGCCGCTGTGTGGCCTTGTGTCCCCAGGAGGGCCCTGAGCATCTCTGGGGGAGCTGGACAGCTCTGCTTCCAGGAGTCACAGGACCCTGCTGGGTGCTGTCTGAGGTCAGCAGCTCTCAGAACCACTCAGGGCTCCCCACTCGGGGCTGCGGACCGCAGGCCAAGACAAAGGGCCGGCTGAACCACGATCCCTTTGGCCGAGTTCGCCACCTCACCAGGCCGCAGCCCAGGGACGCTTTCTCCCATACCCACAGATGTCCATGTGGTTACCACATCCTCCTGCTGCTCCAGCATTCTGCTGGAGCTGAGGGAAGTTGCCCTTCGCCCACTTCTCCTGAATGCCCGGCCCACGCCATGAATCCTTTCACTTCCCGTGCAGCTTGGGGTTTGAAACAGGAGAGCCACGAGGCTGCTCTGCTGTGCTAGAAGCTGAAAGCGGTGGGGCAGGGAGAGGAGGAGGGAGAGGCGGTGGGGAAAAATCAGAACATACACTGAAACCTTGGTCTGCGAGCATAATCACTCTGGAAACACGCTCGTAATCCAAAGCACTTGTATATCAAAGCGAATTTCCCCATAAGAAATAATGGAAACTCATTCCACAAACCCAAAATATTCATATAAAAATAATTACAATACTGTAATATAGTATAGTAACTATAAATATTGCAAAATAATAAATAAAATACAAAATATAAAGAAAAATATATTAACCTGTACTTACCTTTGAAAACCGAGAGGAGAGAGAGGAGGGTTATTGTGTAGGATGATTCTCGCTATCGCTGACAGAATTACTGCTATCTGGTGGCTCAGTGGAGTATTTTTCTTTTCATCCAACTTTAACCAGGAACCTGGCCAATGGCACTTTCTTTCGCCTCCTTTTGCGGATTTCGTGGAAATGTGACTTTGCGTTGTTGTTAAACAGGTTCCTCGCTCACACTGCTACAGCCTTATTTGGATTTTGCTTTTTGACAAAATTTTGCACCTTTTCCCACATTTTACACATCCCCCTAATCTCATTTGAAGCAAGGGATTCCTCTGCCTTTTTCTCCTATGCAGCTGCGATCTCCTCCATAACTCTGGCCGTTGGGAGATAATCACGAAAGAGCGCGAAGCAGCACTCGCTCATGTGTGATAATGTGACGTTTGGCGTCATGTACAACTTACATTGCAAAACACTGCTGGTTCATCAAGTTGAAATTTATTAGGAACGTTGGCTTGTCTCGGGGGACCCTCGCAGAACAAGTTAGGCGCAGCCCAAGTCTCACTGTATTTCAAACACGCTTACACCCAAAAGGCTTTGACCGCCGCGGCCCTCCCCGCTGTCTCTCGGACCTGACGCTGCGCTCCGTCCTGCGCGGAACCTGCTTCCGCCGACGACTCTCCATCCGCCGCACCCGCCGGGCGCCTGCTCCCGGAGCCCCTCGGCCGCCCCCGTCTGGACGCGCGGCGTGCGGCGTCCGCTCTCGGCGCTCCGCCCGTCCCCGCCCCCAGCCGGGCGGACCCGCCCCCCGCGCGCCGGCCCGGGAGACCGGCCTGGGGGCGCGCGGGGCCTCCCTTCCGAGGAGGCACGTCCCCC
>PVJO010020678.1:0-31519 GCA_004026905.1 Hystrix cristata
GTGTAATAGATATTATATAAAGGGAGGATGGTGAGCAGAGGAGAGGAGTGCTAGAAAGAAAGAAGGGGAAAAGCAGAAAGGCAACAGGGGAAAGAGAGGGGAAAGGGAAAATATGGAAAATGATGAATGAACCTGATATAAATAGGGGGGAAGGGAGGAGAGGGGAGGGGCGGGGGAGAGGGGGAGAACCAAGATGCACCATGCATAGGTACAGAATAAATGTAATGAATGTGATCAATGTATGTAGAATGTACCAATACATGCTCTTGGTTTAAAATAAATTAAAAAAAATATTTAGGTGAATAAATACAGCCCTTGTTAATTAGGAAAAAAAAATATTGCCTTTTTGCAAACATGGCTTTGCAGTGCGAGTTTTCATTCACATTCTAAAAAAGACTGTAAAATATTCAATATGATTTGATTTCATAGGGAAATTTAAAAAATGGGCAGGAAAAATATGGGACATGACATATGTAAATAATTAATGCCAGTGTATGTTAAGGGGAAAAATTCTATGGATCAGTGACGTGATGTTAATAAAGAGTCAAAGATACAGTGATGCATTGAATTTGCTGTGGATTTAAATTGCAAGGAGAAAGGGGGCTTGATTTTATTTGAAATGTGGAAAGGTATTTTGGAGAGTGAATTATGTACTTGATTTTTTCAGTGTTTTATTAAAACACGAAACAACAGCAATCATCAATCCGATTAGGCAAAGTCATTGCAATGGACATCTGTTGGTTTTACCAGTCAACATTGATGCAAACGTTTAACAAAAGTTTCCATTTCGAAGCTGCCCTTCCTCAGCAGTAAGAGTCACTAGGTGTAATTCACATCCCACTCTAGGGATGGGCCTGAGTGAAATGATGCAAGCAGTCAAGTCTGTCTCCCTGTTAACAATGATCTTAAGGAGATCTTCGTGTGTAAACGGGTTTCCTGGAAAGGCAGCCGTCCTTTGTCTTCTGACAGTAGTAAGTGAGGCAAGTCTGGATAGTGATGTAGTAGGAAGACATGAGGACTAGAATTGGCTCCCCTGTTTTGCTTTCATGGAGAAAACTTGGCGGTTCTTTGGGGAATCACCCTGTCAACCCAGTGAAGACCCATACTGCAGAAGGCAAAGAAGAGATGCTGGATCTTTGTGAATGTGCCAGAGTTTCATTTCCTCTGCATTTCCAAGCATATGAGCAAAATTAGTTGAGAACTAATATTCTATTGTTACTTTTATTTGAGACTGAGTCTTGCTATGTAACTCAGGCTGGTCTTGAACTCACTCTGTAGTCCAGACTGGCTTCAAACTCATGGCGACTCTCCTGTGTCAGCCACCCAAGTGCTGGGATTATAGGTGTGTGCCACTGTGCCAGGTTCTATTGTTATTTAATACCAATTTGATCTTTAATAACTTGTAGTTTATCTACTAATATAATCACACTATGTCTGTAACGATCAGATCATTCAAGATTCTGAATACGAAAAAAGGAATTATTAAAGAATCCATGCCAGTAATTTAATAAAGGTAAATAATGTGATACTTTTAAAAGAAAATTTAATACAATTAAATTATATTCAATATATAGGAGGAAGAGTTAGCATGTGTCTTTGATTGTATAACCCAAGCCAAGAATCTTGAAAATTAATGTAATCTGCTCCAGAAAATTTCACATACTTCATTTTACAATTTTCCCAACTGGCAAAGTATAGAAAGTTTTGCGAAAAAGTGACTCTAATGGGTTTGTGTAAGCTCTCTTTGTCTATCAAAAGAACTAATAGGAGAGTCTTATGCAGAATGCGGTAGGGTCAATAGTAATAGATTTTTATATCACATTAGATGAGGGTGCCATGTCTTTGACCTCGGTCACATTTACATGAAGTGAATAGCATGTTTACCCCACATTTACTCATTTCTGGGATACCAGAGGCTTCTCTGTATTTAAAATGTTTGCCGTTGATATTGGGGCAGCTCTGCTGAGAAATGTGTTTTGACACAGACAACAGGAAAATTATGACAAGTTCAGAAGAGAAGTGAAGATTAGAATTTTTTTGTTGTTGGTAGAACAGAGCTTTAAGAAACAAATTATTCCTTATAGATTTTTATTAAAATGTATCCAAAATTACACAAACTTACAGGCCATTATACAAGCTTACAGACCACAATAGAATGTGCCTTTTGTTTATGACAGTGAGCAATGTAAACAACCACATAGATGCAGCATTAAGTCATAACTACATGAAGTTACTGTAGTACCTCGTGTACATGTCACTGATTTAAGTTTGGGTTATTAGGTTCTTATTTTTAAGATATCATTATTCCTCTGGATTCCCATTCCCCTCCCCCTTTGCCCCCTTCTTGTTCCCTTGGACTCTTTGTCTATTAGCTTATATCTAACCCTTTGCCTTTTTGTATCTATTGTTTACCCTTATCTTTTGTTTGTATTTTGCCTCACTGAAATGAGGGATACCATATGGTATTCCAGCTTGCGAGTCTTGTTTATTTCACTCAACATTATATTTTCTAGGTCCATCCATTTTCCTATAAATGATTCTAGTTTGTTATTCTTTATAGCTGAATAGTATTCCATTATGTATAGATACCACATTTTATTTACCTAGCTATCTATTGATGGGTATAGAGGTTGCTTCCAGAATTTAGCTATTACAAATTGTGCTGCTATAAACATTGTTGTGCAAATATCTCTGTAGTATGGTGTCTTTAGCTCTTCAGGAAAGTTACCTAGTAGGGGAATGGCTGGGTCATACGGGATTTCTATTTTCAGACTCTTGAGAAATCTCCAAATCAACCATTTACTTGTTTGCATTCCCACCAACAGTGTAGGAGGCTTCCCTTTTCACCACAGCTGTGCCAGCAATTGTTATTGTTTGACTTCCTAATGATTGCCATTCTTTCTGGGGTAAGGTGGAATCTTAGAGTTGTTTTAATTCGCATTTTTTCTAATACCCATAGATGCTGAACATTTTTTCATATATTTGTTGGCCATTTATATTTCTTCCACTGTGCAGTATCTGTTCATTTCTCTGGCCCATTTCTTGAGTGGGTCATTTATTTCAGGTAGTTTAATTTTTTTGAGTTCTTTGTATATTCTAGATATTGGTCTTCTGTCTGAGGAGTAGCTAGCAAAGATTTTTTCCCATTCTGTGGGTTTTCTCTTCACCCTCCTAATGGACTCTTTTGCTGTACAGAAATTCTTTAGTCTAATGTAGTCCTGTCTGTTGATTCTCATTGTTACTTCCTGTGCAATTGAGGCTCTGTTTAGGAAATCCTTTCTTACTCCTATGTCTTTGAGCATTTTACCTGTTTTGTCTTCCAGAAGGTTTAATGAAGAAACAAATTATTGACTCTTACACATCAGGCATCAAATGTACCAAGTCAATGTCAAGCATGTACAAATAAATATTATGCCCATGCTATCACCCTAGAAAAGTGGAGCTTACTCTGTCAAACCGATATTCCTTTCTCATAATACACACTTTATAATATGTCCTTTTTTATTAGTACTAGCTTGCAGAACATAATGTTTGCATTCCTTGTGTGGAATTGGAACACGTACATGACGCATCTTAGTTCCTTCCCCTCTCCTTCCAGCTCTTAATCCCTTTCATATCTGACAAAGGTTTGTTGCCCTACTTCCTATTATCTCTCTTTTATTTGGCTCTTTATTTATAATTTGGGTTTCTTATGTAAGAGAAACCATGAGTTATTTAAGCTTGCGTATCTGATATGTCTTTTAATATACTTAAAAGAAAGTCATGGATAATTAAACTATGCATGTAAATTAAAAATAATAATCTAATTATAATATCAGAGTGAATTAGAAAAATATATGCATATGTATTTCAATTTATAAAAATTTGGTCTCCTCTATCTTAAATGATACATTAAGGTGGTGAGATGCTGTCGTGGTTAGACTGTGTCTCCCAAAGCCCACCTGAGTGAGGTGGGGTCTCTGAGGTGTGAGTAGGCCGTGAGGGTTGCTGCCCACAGGATGGTTTAGCATCATTATCGAGAGTGTGCCAGTCGTCAGGCAAGAAAGTTGCTGGTGAGAGGATGAGGTCAGATCCCTGCTGCAATAACTCTTGCACGTACTGTCTTGTGCTTCCAGTTCTTAGTGTGGGATGAAGCAACAGTGTGCCCCCCTCAGGTGCGGCCTTCAACCTCATATTTTGTAGCCACCAGAATTCTAAGAAATAAATCTCTGTGCTTTACAAATACCACGTCTAAAATATTGTTTCAGAGCAACACAGAATGGACAAAAATGTCCCAATAGAGTCAGGATTGCAGGAGATATAACTACAGAAAGATAATAGTATCATTATTAATGGTGACTCGGCTAATAATGCTTTAATGCCATTGGTATTGTCGTTTTGAACCAAGTAAAGTATAATAGTAACTGGATTTTCATTCATGAAAATTTCAGGATATTAAATTTCAGTACATTGAAGTTTTAAAATGCTTTATATTTATATGTAAAATGGCGTTTGTTTCTAGATACAGATATTTATAAAATGATTTTTTAGTTTGGTCTATTAGTTGTAATTTGTAACAGATGTTGCATAAATTTTCATTGTGTAAACATACCACACCCACCCACTGGCAGTAGCACCCCTTAATGACAATGCCAAATGTCCCTACTGCTATATCTACTGCTCATAGATAGCTTTAATGTCATTTTTGATATAGGTATTCTGGAGTTCATAACTATAAATCTCAGTGGGATATGAAATACTATATAACTGTGTCATGTAAAAAGGTGAGTGGAAACTCAGAACTGAGATACTGCTTCCATAGTTAGCTAACAAGCCAATATGATCATTGAAATTATTCCCATATACACATGCATAAGTGTTTTTCCTAAAAGATTTTCTTTCCAATTTGAATGAAAAGAATCAAATGAGACATATGAGGTATTTTGGTTCATATTTGAAATTTCAGGTAAAGATTTTTATTTTAAAACCCAAGTGTCTCGTTTCTTTCACTTGTTCTAATATTTGGTATAGAGTCTGGTGTATTGTTGGATTCAAACATGCAATTCCAGGAATGGCTTTTATTTTGGAACTGGGTTGTGCAGATAGCTGTTGCTACACGTTGGGGATGCCAGTCTGATCAATAGCCTGATGAAGCATGTGTGGCTTCCACTGCCCAGCCCTACCATTTTCAACCTAATTAGCAGCTGCTCAAAGATGGGAAACAGGTGCAGATCCAGGGCCAGACCAGGAGAGTCTGCCTGTAATTAACAAGGAAAAAAGGGTCAGATATTGGGAAGAATATCAAATCGGCCCACTGGGGTTAGCATGCTGGCCTCAAAGGCGCAGTCACCTGAGATCTTAGGCATGCTAATGTGAATTATGCAAGCTTTCAAACAACGTGGCTGCATAATCAGTTGGCAGACTGGAAAATGATTTTTTTTTTTTGCAAGAGGGTAGGGAAAAAGGCATCTGTAAAACTTATTTTTCCTCATCATGTGTGTATGTTGGAGAAAGGGAATATATACAAGAAATAATGACAATTTTGTGTGGCAGTCATGAGTTGCTTAGAAGTTGTTAACCAATTAGGACTCTTCAAGAAATAGGTAGTTTGGAGGACAATCAAAGGATCAGATTGTTTAAAGAATTATGCACTAAGACATTTGGAAGTAGACACATTATGCAGATGTTGTTATGCATAATATATTGACTTTGGTCATTGATAATTATTTAAATTACTCCATATATTGTGGTCCATTTAGGACTAACACAGACTTGTTAGGCGCAAGACTGAGCTTGGAGAATGTGAAAAATGAAATCCCTGAGTAAACAATGGGGCACAAGGCTGTATGCCAGGTTCAGGTTCTGGCTTTAGTAGCCAAGTTTTCAATCACCAAAACATTCTTCCTATTCCAATTAATGGAGCTTAAAATACACCTTATGCTCTGAGAAGACTTTATGCCCAGTCATTTTCAGCACTTAGCATTTAGGCTCCCAGTAAAGTGTCAACTACTTAGTGCCAAATTTCCCAGGCTAGAAGGGAATTCTATATTTCCAGTTGAGCAACTGGTGGCAGTTATCAGTTAATTTAGCCAGATTAGTGTTATGGTAAAAATAACTCGGAGGCCTCAGATATTTACAACAACGAAGATTTATTTCTCACTCACAACGCATGCTTTACAGGCTGGTTATGGGCTTCGTATCAATTAATTATGGGCCTTATAGAAGGAACAGTCCCTCGCAGGGACACACCCATCTCATCACAGAAGAGACAACATGACAGAATGTGGGCGGGGTCTTCGCCTCGTGCACTCATATTCCACTTGTGTGCACAACATAAGCAAGGTGGGAGTCTTAGTCCTGCTTTGGGAAGGGGCAGTGAATGCACTGAACAAAGTAAAATCAACCACAGTGACTTAGATGAAATTCGTACGAATTTTTAGGGAGCTAAACTTCACTGTGGTGTGCATACAGCTACCACTTTATATAGAAGAGTGTGTTTTAATGTTAGAATTAAATAAAATGTTACCTGCCATTTTTTCCAAATATTTGCTATGTATCAGACACTTGAATTTTACTTTTCTGCCCTCATGGCAATTCTGAAGCCTTGGGGTTCTCATTCCCACTTTATGGAAATCATGGCTCAGAGACTTTGATTTGCTCGGGGCTCCACGTCTAGGTAAGTGGCAGCACTGAGGTTCCAACCTCGCTCTGTCACGGAGCGCACTTCTCTGATGCACCATTGTACCTTTGAAGATGTGGCAGGCCTGGCAGGCACCTTATCCCACGGGCTCTTAACGGAGTCTGCCGCATCTGTCACACTCCGATCCCGAGATGACTGGGGACAGGAGAGGCTGCTCGCCCCGCTGGAGAATGTCAGCTGTTGACTCAAGCTGGATGCTGTATGCTTGAGGGCGGAGCTAAGGATGCACAATTTCAGGACTGACCAAGTCCAAAGCCTCTCAGGGTCCCTTTACAGCAATGCCCTTATATCAGGTTTTGTTTTTAGATTGCCCCTATTGATACTCTTCACTGGCTATTTGTTGCTGTATATATGTGTGGAGGACTGTTTTCAGATGTTTGCAAGCATCCTGACCTGTGTTAACTAGATGCCAATAGCAATCTTTTCCCAGTTGTGAAAACCTAAAATGTCTCTGGATATTGAGGAATGTCCTCGGGTTTTGTGTATATATGCAAAACACTCCCAATTAAGAACCATTGCTTTATATCTAAATGATAAAGTTGGTATAGAATTATGTATATTCATGCACATGAAAAACATCTGTCTTACTAAAACCCTGTTGGTGTGTGTTACGAAATAACCATCTATTCTTTAAATAAAATTAATTGATCACCTATTATATACTGAACACTGTACTGATTTGTAGGGTAGGGGATACGTGAAGATGAATAAGGCTAGTTAGGTCTTCACTGAGTGTGTTTTGTAATTCTGCAACCATAAAGGGGCTAAAAAAATAGAGAACCATTAAAGCGTATAAGCTATTTGAGTGCAAAAGAAAAGATTAGGGAAGGTGGTTAACATATTTAAGGAGCAATAAAGAATTTTGAGCAAGACTTAATACTAGAAAGGAAAGAGTGCAATTAAAAGTTTATTCCAGTCTCTCCCCAAGATCAGCACTGCTTATATTTATCCAGAGACATATTAATGCTCAAAATTTCTTCAAATAAACCCCTTGGTTTCAAGGATTCAGAAGCCAAAGATGCAAAATCTAGAAAGTATCTTGGCCCTCTCCCTGCCACCAAGTATTTGAACTGAAATCTGTTAAGAAATATTATAAAGTGAGTTAAAAGATTCTTTAACTTAGGAAACTGATGAGGAAGGTAAGAAGGAAGAAAGAGAGAGATGGGGGAGAGAGAGAAGGGGAGAAATAAGGAAGAATGCTGGAACAAGAGATAAAAGAGTTGGAGCAGGAATCAATGTAATACAGAAGGAAGACAAGCAAATTTGGAGTCACAAGTACAGAGATTCAAACCACCAGATCTCAGGACAGCTGTGCATCAGATATTACATCATCTCCCAAATGGGAGAAATAATCACTGCCTTTAAGGTGGATTACAATAAGAGTTAAAATATAGCCCATTATTTACTCTTAAGACACATTTTAACAGTTTTAAATGAGAAGATTTCTGATTGAATGCCTTCCAATTCTGGTAATAGGTCCTATGAATGATGTGAAAACTTACCCTCTCATTGTACATGTTTGTCGTTGTTGTCATTGTTGAAGTTGTTTGGAAATTTGTTATTTTTTGTCATTACAACTTGGTAGAACTTGAATCTCTTACCCAGGTTTTTATCATTAGCTTAAGATGGTACCTATGTTTTAAATAGACATGATCTGGAAGTTTGTTTGCTTGTTTTAGTGAGAGACCAAGTCCCATGAAATGTTAAGTATGATACTTGATTGCATTACCTTGCGAATAAGGACAACTTATTGGGGATCTGTTGATTAAAGGATCAATTCAACCACACTTAAACTCTCATGTATGTTTAAGACTGCTCTTTTAAGTCTAAATTTCCCATTGTGACAAATACTTCTATATAAAAAAACATTTTTACCTTCCAAGTAGTCATATTTAATAGTTGGGTGATAATAATCCATTTCTTCTTATTTTAACAGCTGTAAAACTCAAATCTAGGTAGGGCAGTGTTTTATTTAAGGCCACATAGTACATTTAAACGCAATCCATGTTTCCACGTAATCATAAATTACAGCCACTTCTTGCCTTATATTTAGCAAACACTAGGCCAAACATGTCCCTTATAGGACTAAAATGGTCCCACGTGTGCCATATATCACTTTGTATATTAATTAATAACAGAAGAAATCACAAAGCTCTTGCTTATAAATTAGAAGTAAATAGAATAGCAATGCTTAATGTTTTAGTCAAGTTCAACAGCAGCCCTCAATATTCTTTTAAAATTCAGACACTCGAAATATACAGGCTAAAATTTATAAAAATAGATTTGTCTGTCACTTCTAATTTTACATTTTGCAAACAAGTTGTGCTTCAATGAAAATTTGCAGATAGATTGAGCATCTGGCAATAGGAAGATTGTTGTGATTTCCATGGTTTGGAGTTAGACTCCAAAGGATAATTGGTAAAGATAATCTTTTGTTTGAATAGCCTAAATGCTTTTACCTCACTAACCCTGATGACAGATGGTGAATATGGTTATTATCAACTCACTTTTATGGGAAGCAAGAGATCTAAGAACCAAAACATTGAATCCCTCATTGCTGAAGCAAAGTGCCATCATGAAATGAGTTTCATCCTGGCTCTGCCACTTCCTGGCTTTGCAACCCTGGGCACACTGTCGAATATCTGGAAGTTCATATATTTAACTGTAACAGAATAGAGTACATCAGATCCTCCCTAGTGAAAGTGTGGTTCATGCCTGAGCAGTGTTGGCATCATCTGGAAGCTTATTTGAATCAGAGGTTTTTGGAGCACACCGCAGACTACAGAATCAAAATGTGCACTTGAACATCTCAGGTGGTTTTTTTGCAGACAAGCAGCCCAAGATATGAGGATTCTTGCCAAGTATAGTGCTCTGTCAGTTTTAATAAGGGACTTTTCTACATGTTTGTGGAATGTGTGGTGGTGTAACAGAATGGTGTGGAATGTGTAACAGGATGAATAAACAAATGAAAAGGAAATTATTCTCACCCAGCCTGGCTTCAAATCACCACAACCACTAGGGCCTTGAAATCTCAGAAAACCTTTTGGCAAGTCATACCAGGGTTCGGTTGCTTTCTCCTGTAGAGATAGTATAACAGTCCTGCATTCTCATATCTACTTCCTGCTTTTAAATAGACGATGTTATCTTCACATTAAAAAATATTTGCTACTATCCTTCTTTTCAGTTCCTGATTCTATGTGGCACAATACTAAGCCAATCTGTCCTTTTCCTCGAAGCTGCTTCCTTTCCCCCTTTCCCACCCACCCACTCGGGCATTGCATTACTGCCAGGACGCTTGCACCATCTGCTCATTAAGTGTCAGTTGATGGGAGGACGGAAGACACCTGGTGACTGTGAAGTCAGGCCAATACACTGAGGAAAATCAGCAAAGTGGCAAAAAAAAGCACAAAATGAAACAGACCTTGGGAATCCAGAGGGTTGAGTTTCAGAGCAAGGAGGGACAAATGAGACAGGCCGTGCTTCTGAGGCCCAGGGCAGTCTTTTCATTTCCTGACCTTGTGCTCTATGAGCACTGCCCTTGGAAGGGCGAGAGTTTCCTTAGGAAGCAGGAGCACACTCCTTTTCTGCTGAACTGCTTCTTCCCACGAAGCACATGGCACACCGTGACCACAGTGGGTACCGGTCAGACTGAAGATTGTTAAGTGACTGAAAAGGCCCTTCTGTGTCCAAGTTGCCAGCTAGACCATTTCTTCTAATTCCACAGAGTATCCTAGTCAACTGTTTATCATTTCTGAAAGCAGATTAGGACCAAAAGACCTAGCTATAACCTGTAGAAATATGGCTGGAGGGCTACTATCTGGAAGATCGGACCTCAGAGAACCACGAGAAGGGCCCCAGGCCAAAGTTAGGACATACACTCCTAACCCCACCCCAAGGAGCCTCAACAACCAAGACTCTCTGCTCAGAGTGACTTAAAACCAGCAGCCACAGGGCTAGGTCATGGTTTCAGTTCCTGCGTGGAAACAACTATTCTGTTCCTAGCGTACAATATTCAAGATGATTAAAAGCAATAGTAGAGGTGGCATGAGCTAAAATTGTAGTCGCTCAACCTTAACAGAACTACTTGATTTTGTTGTGCATAGTTGTTTAAAGTCATTGTAGCAGAAAATGTTAATGATTAAGAGAATGATCTCTGGGCTGGAATAGTGCCGTTTTAACTTCTCATGTGGCTATACACAAAATACTTCATTTTGAGGGGCCTCAGTTTCCTTATCTAAGAAATAGGATAACGATTGTAACCTACCTAATAGTATAGTTACAGACTGAATGCATTAAATCATGGTACAGTATAAGGAAATAGTCTCGCATATAGTTAACTTCTGTACAAGTGTTTGCTATTCTTATTGGAGAAGGAAGATCATTTTGATACTTGTTTTCTCTCATTTTTCACCCAAAGGGAAGAGAAGCTAATTAACGAAACTGTTATGATCAGCATTTGTATGGATTCCAGGCTCAAAGGAAAGGTGATAAACCTCTCCTATCTTTCCATTTCCTGCAGTCTTTTCCCCCATTATCTTATTATTTGACTCCTAGATTCTGTCAGTGAAAAATAAGAAAAAAAAATCTATCTAATGATTCTTTCCTGTGGTGTCTTCCTTGTCAGCATATGCTTCATCACTAGTAGATATTGATGTATTGAAGGTTCCCTCAAGCTTGTTCAAACAGGGAATTAACTTTAATTCTCAGTGATGAGCAGGGCCTCAGTTTGAGCCAAAGTATCTTGCCGCTCTTGAAACTAATTCTGGGCCTCCACAATAGGTTAAATCAGGGGTCTCAAAATGAAATGCCCACAGGCGTCAGAAAGGTAAGCTGAATGAGTGAGATAAGAAGTCCACCAGCCTCTCCTTTACTCCTCACTTTAGGGAAAGAGACAACTGCAGGGACACATTGCTCTATTTGTAGACAAATAATCATGTATGTGCAGTGCCAACAGCCAGTCCTACCAGATCTCAGGGAAAAACTAATGTTGGGGTTTGGGGAGAGCTGGTACCAACAGACTTGAGCAGGGCTGCTGCTTACCACTTCCAGGTAAGGAAGCCCAGTGTTGCCAGATTTTCTGTTTTATAATGACAAACACAGAAATTGGAGATTTAAAAAATGCGAAATTTCTAGTATCGTAATTATCAGTTGCCTATTTCAGACGCTAGGACACAGGAGAAGAGAGTCAAGTAAAATATGTTTACCAGTTGAATCTGACCCATAAACTTTGGCTCTGGATCAGGTTTCATACACTTAAGGGTGGTAGTTTGGATCCATAAGGTCCTCCCGAGGTCCATGTATTAAAATCTCAATGCCCAGCTAGTTGAGAGGGGGACCTTATGGAGGTCTTAGGTCACTGGAGGTGTGAACTCAAAGAGAATCGTGGGACACAGTCTCTTCCCCTTTCTCTTCTGCCTGCTGGCCACCATGAGGTGAGCAAGTTTGCTCACTGCATGTTTCTGCCATGACATCCTTCTTCCCCACAGAACCAGAAGCGTGGGTGTGCCCAATCATGGACTGGAACCAAAGTAAATTTTTTCACCCTATAAATTAATTATGTCAGGTATTTTGTTATGGTAATAGAAATGTAACACACTTAGTTACATCACTATCCCAGTCAGTAAATTATGAAGAAACCCCCAAGTGTCTAGTAGGGGCCTAGGTGCTGCCGAAGGATTTAAAAGCTTTTAAAAACTTGTTTAGGATTTTTTTTTGAATTTTATTTTAATGGTACATTTTCGATGTACATATTGATAACATTCATCATTGGGGATTTGTACCTGTACATGGTATATCTTGTTGCTTCTCTTTTTTCCGTTCCCCTCCCCTCACCTCCTCCTCCCTCCCTATTTACAAAAGCTTTGTTTCCATTTTTTTCCTTCCATTTCTTATTTCTCTTGTCCCTCTGTTCCTTTCCCCCTCCCTTGTTCCCTTTCCCATTTGGACATTTTCTTCCCTTTCCCAATATAATACATTTTAGTGTTTATTTACACTTCAGTTTCTCACACCAGAGAAACTATGCGGTATTTAAACATGTGTGTCCGATTTATTTCACTTAGGAGTATGGTCTCAAGATGCATCCATTTACCCAGGAATATCTCAAGCTTATCATTCTTTATGGCAGAGTAGTACTCCATTGTATAAAAATACCACATTTTTTTAATCCATTCTGCTGTTGATGGGATTTTTAAAACTTGTTTCCCATATGAAAACTTAAAAAGTTTCTTCTAACTTTTTATTTTGAAATAATTTCAGACCTATAGAAAATTCACATTTTAATCTTTATTACACTTTCAGTTTTTCACACTAGAGAAACAATGTGGTATTTAAACATGTGTGTTTGATTTATTGGGAAAGGGAAGAAAGTGTCCAAATGGGAAGGGGAACAAGGGAAGAGGGAAAGGAACAGAGGGACAAGAGAAATAAGAAATGGAAGGAAAAAATGGAAACAAAGCTTTCATAAATAAGGGCGGAGGAGGGGATGAAGGGCAGGGAGGGGAATGGGAAAAAAAAAAAAAAGAACCAGCAAGATGTATCCTCTACAGGTACAAATCCCCTATGATGAATGTTATCACTATATACGCCTAAAATGTACCATTAAAATAAAATTTAAAAAAAAGAAAATTTCAAAAGTGCTACAAAGACTTCCTCATATCATTCACTCACATTTTCCTAATACATTTAAAAATTTAACATCTTGGGCTGGGGATTTAGCGCAGTGGTTAGAGTGTTTGCCTAGCAAGCACAAGGCCCTGAGTTTGATTCCCAGCAACGACAAAAAAAAAAAAAAAAAAAAAATTAACATCTTTATTTTCTCATTCTCTTTGTCTTCTTTTTGTCTCTTTCTGTCTCTCTGTCTCTCTCTGTATATATGTCTGTGGAAACATGTATTCATCTTGAAACATTTGAGGAAACAGGATCCTTTTAATTTCAAAAAGTTTAGTATATTTTCTAAAGACGGGACTATCCTCTCATATATCACAATACAACGATCAAATCAGGAAATTAACAGTAATGCAGTGTTATTATCTAATCTATAACATTTATTCAAATTTCACACCCCAATTTCTTTAGGGTGAAAGAAAAAATTTCAGGTCCGGGACACACAAGAATTTCTACATTTTGTGCTCATTCCCTTTACGATATCTTTTTTCCTTTTTTTGTTGGAAGAAAATAGTTCCTCCTTGACTTTTGTAACAAAAGGCAAATCTATTTTGTCTTTCATAAAATTAATATTTCAGAGTACAGAGCTCTTCCTCAATATTTTAGAAGAGGACAGACAAGCCTTCAGTTTGGGTTTGTTTAATGTTTGCTAACGATTATATTCAGATCATGTGTTTTTGGCTGGACTACCAAAAAGTAATGTGTCCTTGATGCAAGAAAGGCTCAAAGGGAATATTTGAGGAAGATAGTTAGTTTGCTTTGGAAAGAGAGAAATTCTCTGTATGAAGTACAGTACTTAACTTCCAAAGTGGCCCTTTGATTGATATATATCTACATCTATCTATATATAGAGATATTAATATACATTATATAATCATATATGTTAATATAAATTAATTTTTGCCTTATTATTAGAAGATTCTCTTCAAGTTCTCTGTCTGTGTAAGGGTTTCACTCTTCTTCTTTTACTTTAGTGACAAAATACCTGGAATCTTTAGATCCATCTGGTATCATATATAAGTCCATGAAATTTGTAGGTTTGACAGATGAAATGACAGCAAAATAAGGCAAACAGGATTCACTATTAAATTTGGTATTAGGAAATCCATCCACTCCTTCAAAGATGCCTTGGAACTTTTAAGTGTGAAGGAAGGAGACTATGATTAGAGGGTGGAGATGCTGAATGACACCATCTTTACCAAAATAAAACAAATAGTTCCTTGCTTTTATAAAATAAAAAGTTTCAAAATTTGCCAGATTATTTCCTTTTTCTGAGAGAAAGAGAATGAAGATAAAGATTTGAAATTATTAGCACAAAAATAGTCCTGAGTTGGAATCCTGGCTTTGTCTCATGTTTATTCTATGGAATTTTATGAAACCCCAAAATTTGAGTAGCGTCGAAGAGCAAACTTTTGAACTGATAGGCCCGTGCTGGAGCCCCAGATGTATCATCTAATATTTGTGAAATCTTGGACAATATTCTCTCTGTAATTCAGATTCATCATTTATAAAATGGAGGATTATCTTGCCATACTCTCGTGAGCATTAACAAGATAAACAAAAAGAGAACATTTAATTCAATAAGCCCAGTAGATAGTATATGTCCAGTAAGTGTGAATTTTTCTTCAATATTTCTTTTTGTCTGGGTACTTTCCAGGGTTTATTAATTCAATTCTTGTAAAAGTCCATTGGGAGGAATTTCAGTATGTTGTAAAACTCAAGAGATTTTGAAAAAAGTGTCTGGCCTGGGAAGTTTTCAATACTTTTAACAACCTGACATGTTGGTATAAGTACACTATACTTAGTGTTCTAAAATCGTGAAAGCATATATCAGTCATTGAAAAGTTTATACATGAATATGACTTTTCTCTAAGAGTATACGCAGCTGCTCCCATATTCAGAATCACTCTTGTCAGAGAATTAAAATTTTATTTTATAGACTCATAAAAATTTATTTTATGATCAGATACCTAATTCTAGTGCTCTTGTTCTAGTGGCCTTCTTGGGAAAAATAACTGAGAGTCATGAACAATGTGGGAAATCTGGAACTAAGATGTTTTAAGAGTAGCTATCTCTATACTTTAGGATGCAGTTTTTAAGGGCCGTGCCGATGGGATTCTTTCCCTCTGCTTTGCAATGTCTTTCCGTTGTGAAAGACCCACATCTGTGGTCTTTTCATGTGTTTTGGTTCAGTTGTGTTTCTTCAAGAAAGAGCAGATAGTCTCTGTAGGGTAGCTTGGTCATGTAGCACATACTCTCCATTTTTAAGATGACCTAAAGATGCAAAATGACATGCTCAGTGTTACAGCCATAATAGAAATAAACATGGGCTGTAATTTGAGATTCTTGAATTCTGATCTAGTGCGCTTTCTCCCAAACCAAGTTAAATAAATTTGAGTCTAACTGATGGACTAGTCACAGACATTTCTGAACTAATAATAGTGATAAAATGAAAATAATTATATCATATAGTGCTTATCATGTACAAGGTACTGTCCTAAGTGCTCAACACATATTAATGTACCAAACATTTAAGTATTTAAAATTGAATCAACGTTTAAAAATGTTCTCTAATGATAAATGCAAAATTTAGATTTTTTTAAATTCCTGGGAAATAAAATTGGTCATAGTGCATTACCCCTGTTAGGTTTTATTTGCCAAGAATGCTGCAGGTTGCTAGTGCCCTCATATAATATTGTTATTAAATCCTTCATTTTATACTGGAGAAATATTTTTCAAAGTGCATCTTACTTTTTTTTTTTTTCGTTCAAGGCTGAATGTGGGTTTTTCTTCCAATGTATATATTTGTGCTAAAGTGGTATAGACTCAAATGCTCAGGTAAAGTTTGTTGCTGGAGGCAATATTATGCAATTGCTTAAAATCTTACTCAGTTTAGATAGTTAACAGCTTTCAGTGGCACTTAACTCCTGTTCTGTGTTCATTTGTGTTCAAGTACTAGAAAACAGGAGTTTAATTATGTTCCTGGGTGACTTTCTGCCTGATGTCATTTAGACAGGTTTTAAATAAAAGAGGAAACACAGAGAAAGAAAAAGTATAAGAAAAATATATAGAAGACACTGTCATTTTTTACACATTAAATGTTTAAGAAAACTTTTCACCTTTTTTTTTTTTTTGTGCTGGGGATTGAAGACTACTTTTTTCCTAAACATGTACCAAAGATATAGTTAGCTTGAAAGTCTTTTTTGTTGTTGTTGTTGTTGTTTTTGTTCAAACACAACGTAGACTCTTACAGTGAGTGTTTGGCATTGAGTATCTTTGGCTATATTTTTCACTGTGTCATTCAAATTCTCAAAAAACTATCTTTAGCAGTCTCAACATCATGCCCGAGACTTAACTGATGCTCCAAATATACTGGAAGAAATGGGTCAGGACTTGGAGAGAACTGAAATATGGGAGGGTTTTAGAAAGGAGTTACTTTGAAAGAGCAGATGTATGGTATGTTGGAAGATGTCAAGGTAGGCTCTACTACAGATTAAACAAAAGGGGATGATAATTATTTATAGTAGGAAAATATAGAAGAGAATCCAGTTCAAAATAAAAAAAATGAATGTATTGGTCTCTTTCTGGAAATGAAAATTTAGTGTTTCTGTATTTATCCTTCTCTCTAATTTTATGAATGACTGGTGTAATTAATCAATCATAACATAGATGCAAAAATTCTCAACAAGATACTGGCCAACAGAATGCAATGAATTATCAAGAAAATTATACACTACGACCAAGTAGGATTCATCCCAGGGATGCAGGGATGGTTCAACATATGCAAATCAATATATGTAACACACCATATCAACAAAGTCAAAGACAAAAATCACATGATTATTTCAATAGATGCAGAAAAATCATTAGACAAAATCCAACACCCATTCATGATAAAAACACTACAGAAATTAGGAATAGATGTTGTATATCTAAATCTGATAAAAGCCATATATGACAAACCAATGGCTGACATCACACCAAATGCTCAGAAAGCAGAAGCTTTCACACTAAAATCTGGACCAAGACAAGGTTGTCCACTATCACCACTATTATTCAACATAGTTCTAGAAACATTAGCCAGAGCAATTAGACAAGAGAAAGAAATGAAAGGAATAAAGATAGGAAATGAAGAAGTTAAACTATCGTTATTTGCAGATGACATGATGCTCTACATATAAGACCCAAAAAACTCCACCAAAAAACTTCTAGATTTAATAACTAAATACAGTTGTGTTGCCGGATACAAAGTCAACACCCAAAAGTCAATAGCATTCCTATATGCAAACAATAAACCCACCGAGAAAGAAAAAACAGAAGATATGCCTTTCACAATTGCACACACACACAAAATAAAATACTTAAGAATCTATCTAACAAAGGCAGTAAAAGACCTTTACATCGAAAACTACAGCATTCTAAAAAAGGAAATCGAAAGGGATATCAGAAAATGGAAAGACATCCCATGTTCCCGGGTAGGAAGAACCAACATAGTGAAAATGGCTATACTTTCTAAATTACTATACAGATTCAATGCAATTCCAATCAAAATACCATTAACATACTTCAGAGAATTAGAAAAGACAATCATGAATTTCATCTGGAACCAAAAGAGACCAAGAATAGCAAAAACAACAGGGGCAAGGCAGGGGGCATCACAGTCCCTGACCTAAAACTATACTCTAAAGCTACTGTGATAAAAACAGCATGGTACTGGCAAAAACAGACCTGAGGATCAATGGAATAGACTGGAGGATACAGAAACCACATCAAACACACTCAATAGCTCATCTTTGGCAAAGGAGCCAAACACCCTCACCGGAAGAAAGATAGCCTCTTTAACAAATGGTGCTGGGAAAACTGGCTTGCCACATGCCAAAACTAAAACTAGATACATGTCTTTCACCATGTACTAACCTAAAATTGAAGTGGGTCAATGATCTAAGCATAAAAATGAAACACTAAATTTACTGCAGAATAGAATAGGAAGAATCATCGAAGACATAGGGGTAGGGAAAAAATTTATGAACAGAACCCAGACTGCACGGGAAACAATACAAAGAATCAGTGCTTGGGACCACATGCTATTAAAAAGCTTTTGCACAGCAAAAGAGGTCACCAATAGAACAGGGCGGAAACCCACAGACTGGGAAAAAATTTTTGCTAGCTATCAGACAAAGGTCTAACATCTAGAATATACAAAGAACTCAAAAAACAAAACAAAACAAAACAAACCTCCCAAATTTAAAGATCCAATCCAAAAATGGGCAACTGAAATGAATAAACATTTCTCGGATGAAGAAATAAAAATGGCAAATAAATATATGAAAAAGTGTTCAACATCACTAGTCATTCGAGAGATGCAAATCAAAACAATGTTAAAATTCCATCTCACTCCAGAAAGAACCATGTTTATGAAAAAATCAACCAATAACAAATGCTGGTGGGGCTGTGGGGAAAAAGGAACCTTCCTCCACTGTTGGTGGGAATGTAGACTGGTCCAGCCACTGTGGAAATCAATATGGAGATTCCTCAAAAAACTACAACTGGAGGTTCCATTTGATCCAGCTATTCCCCTACTGGGGATCTTCCAAGAAGAATTAAAATCGTCATACCACAGAGATATATGCACAACCATGTTTATAGCAACACAGTTTGTAATAGCTAAGTCTTGAAAACAACCCAAATGCCCAAAAACCAATGAATGGCTAAAGAAAATGTGGTTTTTCTACACAATGGAGTACTACACAGCCATAAAAAGGCTAAACTAGAGTCATTTGTATTTAAATGGATGTTCCTTGAGAGCATACTCTTAAGTGAAATAAATCAGACAATCATGAGTACACATCAAATTGTTTCTCTGATATGAGGAACCATAACTGTAAATAAGGACAAAGAGGTGTAATAGATATTCTATAAAAGGAAGATAGTATACAAAGGAGAGGAGAACTAGAAAGAGAGAAGGGGGAAAAACAGGAAGGGAAAAAAGGAAAGAAAAGAGAAAGGGAAATCATGGAAAAATATGAATAAACCTGCTATAAATAGGGAAGGAGGGAACAGAAGGGAGGGGTAGGGAAGAGAGGGGAAAACCAAGATGCATCATGTACAGGTACAAAATAAATGTGATGAATGTGATCATTATATGTACAATGTACCAATACATGTTCTTGGTTAAAAATAAATTAAAAAATTAATCAATCATAGAAGTTTTTCCTAATGAATTGAGGATATAGAATCAGAATCCTTTTTTGAATTTCCCCTAAAATCCTTCTTCATAAATTGTTCTGTGTGGCCACTGCCAAATAAATGTAGTTAGTACATGGTTTACAATCTATTTATCATTATAGGGCTGACAACACTATGAAATTAAAGATACATAAAGTCTGAGGTAAGAGAGTGGGATATATATATAAAAATTCAGAAGAAGAGAGGATCCCAGTAGTGGAGAAATAGGTCTTACAAATTCAACTGGGTTGGCATGAAGGATGAATGAATGAATAAATAATGAAAGGTACATTTGAATTAGTCAGAATGCCTGTATTTCTCTCGTGGTGTTTCCTTCATTTTTAAACACCTAGGGCAAGCCCAGTATGTCAGGCATTTACTAGAAAAGCAAAGATTGGAAGTGAGGCAATATCCTGATAATTCAGGCAAATCTTCTTCTTCTGTTTAGGGTACTGAATATACCATTGGGAAAGAGAATTATGAATAAAAATATTTTCCTTTATAGCAGCATTTCATTATCATTTTCGTGAATTTATATGACATCTTTGACTTAGGAGAATAAACTGAATTCCATCAATGTTTATTAAGTATTTCTGAAGGTGCTATACTATGAGAGTTGGCATTAAACCCAATACATATGTAAGGAGGTTGGAGCTCTTGTTTATGACAGGTTGGGATAAATTCCATGATAGTTACAGATTGATTGAAGCATTTCAATAAAAAGTGTAAAATTTCCTAAATTCTAAATTACAAAGCAAAATAAGCAACCAACAGAGAATGCCTTCCTTCTGTTTTTATACATAATTATTTGGTGCTATGTTCATATAATTTTAATCAAATATTTGGCAAGCTTTATTTTGTGGGGGTCTTGATATTGTCTCCGTTCCTTATTTTAGCTTTTCTGTACACATTTAATTTGTTTTAAATTATTCAATATAATTAAAAAGAAATTAAATTTCATATATTTTTCTTACCAAAAATTTTAGAAATTTCTGTTAGTCAACATAACACCTATCAATATTGTGGTGATATTTACCCCTCCAAGAATCAGAGAAAAGAATATTTACATGTGTCTTTTATAAAATAATTTTATTTTCCCCAATATGTTTGAACTTCTTTCTATACTAATAAATTTATATTTGTCCAACACATATGTAATTTTTCATAGCTGCATCATGTTTTGTTGCATGAGCTTAACACAAGTAACTTACAAATTCTTATTTTTGGATATAAACTTGGTTTCCAAAGTTTGCAAATACATAAGGAAATGCTATAATATCTTGGAAGCTGTATCTTTGAATCCATCCCCATCACTGATCTGGAATTCGCCTTGGAAGAACCACTCCAGGGATGTGCTCAGATGTGCAGGTTTTTAACTCCTGCTGCAGCTTGCCGGGCTGCTTTCCAGAAAGGTTGCAGTTGTTCTCACTTCAAACAGCTGCGTGTGGAAATTCTCAAGTCTTGGCATCACTTGGTGTTATCCCGCTTCTTCTTCCTTTATCTTTGCCGACATGGTAAATGTACTATTTTATCCCATTTAAATTTGATATTTTAATTTTACCAGTGAGTATGAACATAGGTTTACTGGTATCTTGCTGTTAGGTGGCCCCTGTTTATCCAGGTCTTACACATTCAAAGACCCCAAGTGTTTGGCTGAATCAGCGGACACCAAATTCTATGTACACTATGTTTTTTCCTGTACCTACATACTAATGATAAAATTTAATTTAGAAATTTGTTATGGAAGGAGCGTAACGACTATAGTCAATAATAAAATCAAACAACTCTGACAAATATACTTTCTTCACAATTTCATAAATAGAAGGTTTCCTCTTAGTTTAAATCCTAGCAACCTCAGCACAGGATTTTTTCTTTCCTGATTAAATTGAGAACGTCAACCAGGTGTGGTGGTGCAGGTGTGGAATGCTGTAATCCCAACACTCAGGAGGCCAAAGCAGAAGAGACATTGCAAACTCAAGGCCATCCAGGGATACACAGTGAGCTTAAGGGCAGCCCGAATTATGTAATGAGACCCTGTCTTAAAAAAAAAAAAAAAAAAAAGAACCAAACATAAATAAATGAATTGAGAACTTTTTGGCTCCTCTTGGGCATATTCAAATTGGCAATATCACTATCTTGCACACTGGAAACATTATTAAGGAAAATAAGGATTCTTTGAACTCAAATACTGTGGTACTACAACACTTGATCTAATGGACAAGAGAGCTACAAAGCAGCTAGCAAGCAGGTAGCGTGCAGCAGAGATACTGCATAAAGGGAAGATTCACGTCTTGGGTGGGACAAAAAGGCAAGAGTGCTGTGAGATTTCATTATGTCTCCCAGAACAGTGCACGATTTAAAACTTAGGAACTGCTTTTCCTGGAATTTTCACTGAGTATTTTCAGACTGTGGTTGATTGTAATTAAAAGTTCAGAAAGTGAAACCAACCATAATGGGGATGCTATACTTGATCTGTGCAGTACACATTCAGATGCTTACCACTTCTTCCACAGTGTTGTCTATTTCTCATCGATTCAAAGATAACTCTATTTATTAAACAAACAAAGGCACTAAAGTACATGAATTTCAAAATTTAAGCGGATTTCAAATCTCCTGTAGCAGCATTTTGAATAACAATCCACACTGATTCCTCTTGTCTTAGCTTGTTTTTACTGCAATGACCGCTAGCAAAAATACCATAATGAACATGGCAGAAATTAGCCTGAACCATGCTTTTGATGATTTTTTAATAGTAATGAACTTAACTGTGTCTGTGAGCAGAGAATAAAACAGCCTATTCAAAAGCAAAATAAAAACCGAATCAGTTATTTGTATCTTTCAGCTAACAAGGAAGGAGGTCATTTTTCTTTATCAGCTAAATACGCATGTTAGACCAAAGTAGGTGTGTCTGTGTCGTGGATTTATTTTTTGCCAGAGAATCTTCAATTTTGCATTGTCCAGTAGTGGACACAACCAGAGTATTAATGATTAGAGAAGCTTCAGATGAAACACATGGCAGAAATCAAAACGACATCCAGGGTCAGGGTAGGATCTTGGTAGGCTTCGTGTAGGAGGATGGAGCGGCAGGCAGTCTCTTCCCAGCTCGCAGCAAAGCGCTGTCTTGGTCTGACCCGGAGCTTGGGAGTCATCCCGTGGCGCCGCGATTCCTCACTAACCTCACATCTCAGAGCTTCATCTTTGATTCGGTTGGTACGGCGGGATGGATAGTCGTATCTTTACAGACATGTCGCCTTCCCACCCTTAATTTTTTTTCCTCATGGTGTTTGGTGTTAGGGTGAAGGGCGAAGGCCACATTTGAACATAAGTCAGGTTTTTTTATTTTATGCGGGGGAAAGCCGGGAGCGTTCGCAGAACTTAAAACAGAAATCAAACCTTTAAAGGTTGACTGTATGTGTCCTGCCACTCATATTCTCTTCTGGCTTCTAACTTTCCTTAGGCTTAAAATATATATCTGGAACCGCTGGGTCCTTTGTTCTTTGGAGAGTTCATTTCTTATTCTTTCAAAGATGCTCGGTCTCTTTTTTTCTTTTCTTCTTTTTTTTTTTTTTTTAAGCAACAAACAAACAAAGTTTTCGTTGATCATGGTTTCAGAGGTTTTTTGCTTACTCTGCAGAACAGAACAAGGCCTGCTGCTCCTTCAGTGAGCGCGGCTCTCCCTACTCCCATTCTACGGAGTGCTCAGGGGCATAAGTTCCTGGGCCAGGCTATTGGCTCTGATAGTAGGATAGACTGGGGCAGGAGAGGTGGCGGCCAGCTCATTCTGTACTGAACGACATACAAAAATATGTATGGGAACAATGCTAATTTAAATTTTTCCAGTATATTTTCTTATAACTCCAACTACAAAATTTGGCACCTAATGTGCTTCTAATCCACTCTAGTACCTTTTCATGGTTATAGCAGTATGTATAACTATTATAGGCCGAAAGTTTACAGTTCATTAGAAAATGTTGTTGAGTACCAGGAATGCTGTTTAGAGATCTCTGTGCATTGAGAAGTTACCCAAAGAATCAGAATAAATGAAACTTTGACATATTAGTTAATCTTTAGACTATGTATATACATATACATATTTATTGTTTACCATATTGATTTACTTTCATATGTAATAGAGGTGTTCAAGGTTACTATGAGGAAACAATAATGCAAACAGGTAATTACATTTTCTGCATTAGATGGATTTAATGCTTTAATTTCAGATAATAGATTTGATTATTTGTATATTTTCGCTCTATTTAATTGTAAGGAGAAATATATATTTCTCATTCCTGCACACTAAGCAGGTTTCATTTGTCTGATGATTGCTACACTTTTTACTTCCTCTCATTTCCATCCTGCTCAGTGTTTTAGTGTCTGTCTGCAATTAACTCACCCACCATGTGTATATGCTGGGAAAGGTGTATGAATCCAAATGGAGAAGATCCTATCATCCTGGAACTTACAATCTAAAGAAATATTTGAGTCTCTCTTGCCACAAATAATTGTTCCTCAATTGAAAATAATTGCTTCCTTTAGACATTTTGTTTAAATACTTTGAAACTTAAATATTTATCATAATTATTATTTCACTTTATGGAGTTTGAGTGCTGATGCATTAAACAGCATGCATCTGCATTCAGAACTATTTGAGATAAAATAATAAGGTAAGTTTAATGTAAAATATAATTTTTAATAAAGCTGTGGGAAGTAGATTTCCTTATATACAATTCCAGAATAGATTGTTATTTGCCCAGTGAAAGCCACCTTGAAATAGGCAAACACTACCGCAGATCAACACTGCCAAGGGTGGAGTCACATGGCAATGAATTTCCACAAGTTCCCAAAATACAGTGGAGAGTAGCTGGATCCCAAGACAAAAGGCCAAGGACAGGAATGGGCTGTGCAAGCCCAGTTTGACATTTCAAGCTGGCCATGAATGAACAAAAAGTGTAAAGTTAAGCCAGATGTGGGGTTCACTCCACCTAGAGGGAAAAGAAAGGTCCGCCGTTGCCTAAATTATGTTTATTTCTCATCCAGAGATTCTCTTTTAAATGTAATTTTTAATTCTTCATAGTAGCTAAAACACACTAGACATTCTCTAAATATTAAATAAATTCATTTGGAAATAAATTAGCAAACAAACACTCTTGGGCTGAGTATATAGCATTATTTACTCCTCATAAGTAATGTATTGTTATCTTGCACACATTTTCATGATATTTGGAAGGTTTAAAATAAAACTTGATTATTGGCTTCGACTATATCCTGTCTTCTATACTTACAGTCTTTTACATTTGATTTTGCTCAGGCAAAATCATGGATATATCTTCAAAATTTCTCAATGGATATTATAAGAATAAAACTCTAAAGTCACTGTACACTAAATTTCTTGAAGGTCTGAGAACTCCTCCATGTAACTCAAAGAACTTTTCGGACATCTTGAAATATTTAGTAGCACAGTGAACTGAAATCTGGGGTATGTCGAAAGGAAGGACTGAATGGAGAGAAATATACATGGTGTGGAGTGTGGTGACTTAGCGTAAGAAAGCCTAACGCTGTTCCAGGCCTACATTTAAACATTCTGCATTATCTCCTGTATCCCTCCACCACACTTGTGATGTCAGCTTTTGCTGATAATGGGACATCTGCAGTCTTGGTCAGGGAAACAGCCCTTTATTTAATCAGAGACATGGTCTGATTTTCCTAACAGCAAAGTTTGCCTTAGGGTTTACTGTTAATTAACTGTGTCTAAATATTAACTGACATCCATTATAGGGTGTGAACAAAACTCCCCTCCAGGGCACGTCCTCTATGGAAAACTTAACATTTCCATTATGAAAGCCAAGAGAATGAAAAACTTTTAGAAATGTGGCTGCCCAGTGCAAAGGAGGGACAAGCATCTACAAATCAGGGAAGAAAGCGCGAGACTAAGAGAAATGGCTCCAGGGAAAGGGATGAGTTAGAGAGCTGACTCATGCCAGATTTCAAATAAATTGAATCAAAGAAGCAGAGAGGAGCAGCAGGATTGCCGAGGAGCCTTCCAAGTAATGCAGGGAGCGCTCCTGAGAACTGCAGCTTGGGAACACTCCCTTCCACAGGGAGAATCTGGCTACAAGAACAGCTACCAGCTAATGGTCTTGAGCCATACAGAAGAGTTATAGTAAATGTTTCTTTTATTTTCAAATAGCTAACTTTGTAAGATTGAATTTCAAAATAATAGAAGCTGCTCGCATTATGTTAAAAAAAACAAACAACTAAATACTATGTCAGATTTGATGCTACAATTTCTTATTCCCTACAGGGAGTAATTTTCGTCCTGGAGAAATCATTTAAGTAGGATCTTTTCTCCTTTTGGTCATTTGGTGAAAACTGAGACCATCTGCGTTAACATAATTAACCATTTGAATATTTCTTACCTAGAAAGATAAAACTGTAAAGCATTAAATAATTTTAAAATTTGCTCTTTGAAGTCATCTTACACGATTTATCCAAACAAATATTATGCTTGTTCGGCCAAACACCTTATATAAACTGAGTGATAGGTTTACCTGGGCTGAGAGAGTATCAAAGCAACAGTGATCTCCTTAAGAATTGCTTCGCGTCCCTTCCTCCTGACGTCCATCAGTACAGACTACTGCTACTGGAGCTACACCTGGTCTGGAGGCTTGGTGACGATGACAAGGCTTCAAGTCATGATAGCTGCCAGGAGATGGAAAGGCCTCATAGCACCACGAGTTACCACATTACTGTGGTGAGGTGTGTGAGGACCTTCCTATAGTAAGGAAGGAGAGAATACAGTGCGACGATAGACAACTGCACACTAGTTTTATTATCCCTCCAAGCCCCTTTCCTCCTAGTCTCTTCGGTGGGAACGAAACTGGACTGTGACTTCCCAGGGCCAACATCTGCACCTTCTATCCATTCATCTGGGTGGTGGTTATGCCCCAGGGCTGAGAAATTTGGAGAAGCTGTTTGTCTTTAAAGTGAAAAAATTCTGCCTTTTATTGACTCATTCTTTCCTGTCTGTTATTAGACTGAGCCACGAGCTCCGCCCAGTCATAACTGGTTCCATCCTGAAAGACTATCTGAAGTTACTTGAGTCCACACCTGTAAATGTTCCATTTTCCATTTCCTTCCTCTTTTGGGGGTGCTGTTAGGCCTCTATCAAAGTTTCTCCTAATCTTTAGGAAGTTTCATAAATTAGGATTTTGAGGACCAGAAAGGTTTTGGTGGCCTTTTGGGGGAACAGAAAATTCAAGCATTTGAAAGATTAGTGTCTAGGCTGACACATTCATGGATACTGAACATTTTCAGGATGTCCTCTGGATTTTAGAATAGAGGTTATCCAACATGGACATAGTCAGTGAAATTGGACAGTAGGGTGACACGAGTGAGGAGCTAAGGGAGATGCTGTAGCTGAATAACAAGACTTTCAGCAGAGCAGATTCTGGGACATTAGAAGGAAGCAGATGGTCTGGGTCTCACCCCGGAAACCAGTAGCCACTCTTCCCTCTTGACTTTGAAGGCTGGTTATCATTCAGCTGCCCCCGTGAGTAGGTTTACCTGTGCTTGCAGAATTGGTAACAGAATCAAAGTCCTGGGCAGTTTAGGGAAGGGCAGCATTAAAAATATTTGAGTTTTGAGTTTGAGGCTGGCTAGAAATTCCCATAGAAATCAAGGAAGACGTTTAAATTTCAGACCTCGCTTTGGAAAAAGGATACTGTAGACATGCAGATTAAAGATGCATTTCTGGAAATGCAAATGTTGAAGTTTTCATTGTGACCTCTGTCAGGACAAACAACTATGTTTGAGATCTTCAAGATAGTCTCTTTCTTTTTGATTTACTTTTAACACTGAGGTGGGTCCTTATAGTACATTTGTACAAAATTCCATTTTATCTTACACTTAAAACTGTCGTCATTCATAGATGACATTATTTTGTTGCACTAATGGGTTCTTTCTGACTGGTGGTTAAGGCACACTTTTCCTTTTGACAGTCGGCTTGCGGTTTTTTCTGTCTATGCTGAATTGCTTCCTTGCTCTTACAAATACATTCAACGTCACAGATCTCCCACACGACAGGCAGAGAAGGCCTTGGCGGGTTTCAACCTCAGCAAGAAATTATGTCTGTCTCTGTAGCTCTATCAGGAGACTCTTGGAGGGTGACAGGAGCCACCTTTGCATCTGCAGAGATCTTCCATTAAAGGAGAACCATGTGATGATATGCTCAATGCCATTTCACTCTGCTGGATCATCGAGCATTTAGTTGATTATTGAAGTGCTGGCTTACAACTGGACTCTGTTTTGCAGTTCATATAATTTCATAGATATGTGACCTTATCAAAAAATATGGAGTGCGTTTAAACTTTAAAAAGTTATTATAATAAAAGATACATTGCCATTCACACCTTTCAAAACATGCCCTCTCCCGCCCGCACTTTGAACATGCTTATCTCATCATTCTTGCCACTTTCCAAAGCTCTGGAAGTCCTCTTTCTTGAGTGTCTTTAAAAGGTGTGATTAAAAAATACAGTGAATACTGCTGCTGCGTACCAGCCAGTGGGAAGGTAGGCTCATTAAAATATGGCAGTGCATCCTCGTGCACCTTATTCACCAGATTTGCTATGGTGCACTTTATGGCTCCTCCCCAAAGTCAAAAATGATGATGTAAGGTCAATGTTTGGAACTGACTCAGGATACAAAGGCAGCCAGGACAGCACAATTAAAGACAGTCACAAACCAAGATACATCATGTATGGGTACGGAATTAATGTAATGAATGTGACCATTGTATGTAGAATGTACCAATACATGTTCTTGGTTTAAAAAAAAAAAAAAAAAAAAAAAAAAAAAAGACAGTCACAAAAGAAAATTTCCAGCACTGCCTGGGAAAGTGGCGAAAATGATGGGACGTGTATCTGCGGGAGGGCGAGCCTCTTAAGGGGGGTTACATGCAATGTGGCTTTTACAGTAACATATTTTTAAAACAATTCAAACATTCACTGCATGTTTTGATTGCACCTCCTTGTTTAAAAGTAAAATGTATAAGGCGTGACTTAGATTTAATTAGTACCTGTAAAGTGTGGGATATATCGTCAGACAATGGCACAGTTCAAATAATTAACAGCCAATTAAAAAGTTTCTGGTATATTAGATATGTACATGGAATGATTGAGAAAGTGTATGACGTCTTCAGTAGTTTCTAATCTATTTTGCTTGCTTTTTACTTGGATATCGATCATCTTTTGGCACTCGATGACATCTTCTGTTAAAATTCATCACGATACAGAATGGCAGATTTGTCACTGGTGCTCCTTTCCAAGAATGTATTTGTTAAAAACAGTTTCAGTATTCATTCTTAGAAACTTCCTTAACTTTCCCACTGTTTAATGTGCACACACACATACTTAAGCAAATATGACATGCACAATATTATACTTAGTACCTACTTAACACCTCTAGGAGGGCAGTTACTGTAGCCTCATTGAAGGTGGGGCTAAGTCTTCCTCAGTATCACCTCCTCCCCTGTATACCACACACGGTGATTTACATGGTACAATTGCACAATACATACAATAAAAGAGGTTATACGATAAATACTTTTTGTATCGAGGTGTTATGTTCCCACGGAGCTAGTTGCCTCCCAGACTCTCACCTCTTGTGCTTGACAAACTTTCCTGTGTATATATGTTTCCTGAATTCCATATCTAGCCTAGATAATCAATACTGCTGCTGTTGTAATATTATTTCAATTTTGGAGGGGGAGCAGTTAAATGATCTCATGTTCATTTGCGTCCAGAGAGATCCTGATAGTGCACTTGGCTCTCAGCCAAGCAGTTTTTATGCCAAGGTAAGAAGCAGATGATCCATGTTTCTTAGCAATCATTTCAGAATACTCACATATATCTTTTGCTGCTGCTGTTGTTTTGCTTTTTGTTTTTTGAGGGATCTTGCTACATAATTCAGGCTGACCTTGAACTCACGGAGGTCCTCTTGCCTCAGTCCCCTGAGTTCTAGGCTTACAAGCACATGCCACCATGCCCAGCTCAAATCACTTCTGTGTAGTGAGGTATACTTTGATTTTGAAGTAGGTAGAAGAATTGCTCTAGCTATGTGTCGTGATGTCCCTGATCATATCTTAGTTTTAGACTTTTCGGTTAGGCATTTTAGGGCAGGTCAATTTTCTTGAGAGGTAATCAGAGTAGAATGAGCATCACACCATGGAATCTAGAGTTCTAAGACATGTTCCCGAGATCAACAATATGGGCATTACCCGGGAACTTCTTAAAATACAAATTCTCTGATCTTAACCAAGACCTGTGGTCTGGACAAACTCTGCAGTGGAGTCTAGCAGTCTGTAAGATTTCCAGGGAGTTCTGAAGCTAAGAAAAGTCTGAGAACCCCTGTCTAAGAAACCGTGAAAAGATCATCCAGCCTTGAGACTAAGTCAGACGTCTCAGCTCCTGTTTTTGTACCTGCGCTGACTAAATAAGTATCATATTTCTCACACATCAAATGAGAGCTTTGTATGAAGCTGTAGTCAGTAATACTGGCCCGCCCTAAACTCAGACAGGATGTTTTCTCACCGACCTAACCATCCAGCAGAAGGTTTTCCCTGGTTAGACTTGTGGCTGCTGCGTAGAACTCCCTCTCTGGTCTCCCTGCCAGGCTTCACAGACCTGGTCTTGATAACCTAAACTTACAACCTGAAGAGAGATTTCTTCTCACTCTCCAGTGACCTTTCGTGGTGGGAAGCTTGTCACAGTAAGTTGTGCTCCCACATCAGCATTCTGGCTGTTTGATATCGTGGCACCAATTCCCAACTTCCACCTGCTAATCCAAGACGTGCCAGGAAGGGAGACGACTGGGAGCGGATGAGTCTCGCAAAATTTATCTCTTACTGCCCTTCCTTCTGTACTTACATGGAAAAGTGGTGGGAATCCTCAGGATATCATAAGCATTTGGCATCTTATAATGTTGGAATATCAGCTATTGAACTTGATGGCCTGTACACTTTAATGCTTAAAATGAGTTCTTACAGCTAAATTCAAACTTTATATTAGGTCTACTAGTCACTGAGGCACAAAATATTTAAATCTTCGATGAATTTATCTCTTTTCTTTAACCCAACGGTCATTGGATATCAAGTCCTATTAATTATTTCTTCATTTACAATGTTTTAACATTGTCATTTCTTGCATTTTTTCCACTTTGCTCTACTGGACTTCAAAGTCCATGTATAAGGTGTTGTGAAAGTAGTCCCAAACATTTTTGGAACCAGAGATCAGTTTTGTGGAAGGCAATTGTTTTGCAGATGGATTGGGTGGGAGTGGATGGTCTGGGGCTGAGTCAGAGGAGTAGACGGCCTAGATCCCTCTCACACGCAGTGGGAAGTAGGGCTTGTGCTCCTAGGAGAGCCTACTCTTGCTCACAGATCTGACAGGAGGCGGGGCTCAGGTCAAAGGCCCAATGGAAGCAGCACTAAATGTGGATGAAGCTTTGCTTACTGCCCACCACTCATGTCTTGTCCTACAGCCCAGTTTCTAACAGGCCACAGACCACTTCATGACCGGGGAACTGGGAGCTCCTCTTGTAAACTACGTTTCTGCTATGAAAATAGATTCTTAATGGTATCTAGTGTCATTCTTCTCAAAGATGTCCAGATGGGAAAGGGAACAAGGGAGGGGGAAAGGAACAGAGGGACAAGAGAAATAAGAAATGGAAGGAAAGAATAGAAACAAAGCTTTTGTAAATAGGGAGGGAGGAGGGGGAGGGGGAGGGGAGGGGAATGGGAAAAAAGAAGCAACAAGATGTATCATGTACAGGTACAAATCCCCTACGATGAATGTTATCACTATGTACATCTAAAATGTACCATTAAAATTAGATAAATTATTAAAAAGAAGATAAATTCAAAAGGTAGCCTTATGATGAGTATTAGAAATAAAAAAG